>PVIU01008657.1:0-12977 GCA_004026605.1 Ondatra zibethicus | reverse complement strand
TACTTGCAAACTGACTCAAAAATACATCAAAAAGATCTACTGTGATCAACCAGGCTTCATCAGGGAGATAGAGACAGGTTAATGGATGTAAATCAGTAAATGTAAATCACCACATAAACAGGTTCAAAGGCAGGAACCGCATGATTCTCTCATTAGATGCAGAAGAGGCCTTTGACAAAATATAATGCCCCTTCACGATAAAGTCCTGAGGAATCTAGGGAGAAAGGGAGATTATATCAACATAAAGAAGGCAATATGCAACAAGCCCACATAAATCAACAACAAGACAAGGATGCCCACTTTCTACATTCCTGTACAATACCCACAAGATTTCAAGGCCAGGAATAATAGACATTACTAATTCGCTGTAAGACACTGGAAGTTTCAAGAATCAGTCAGGCATAGAGGAGAACAATGTGGCTAAGGGGCAGTGATTGAATAAAGCAAGCATTGTCTTGGCAGGGTTTCAGCTGCTCTGAGTGGCAAAGCTACGTGCCCTTTGCTCTGAGAGCCAGTCAAGCTACTACAGGCCAAAGGAGAGCACCAGTCCAGAAGGATTAGTGTTTGAAGACTTCACGTAGGTCTCCACCATCATTTGAAAGGGCCCCACCACCACTCTTCTTCATGTGTCCATTTATGTGGTGTGCATGTCGACATATAAGCACCTTCATACATGTGTGGGTACACAAGTGTGCAAGTGGGTGTGGAGGTCAGAGCCCGACACTGGCTGTCTTCCTCATTCACTCTTCACTTTGTTTATTGAGGCAAGGTCTCTTGAACCCAGAACTTACCAATTTGGATAGTCCAGCTAGCCAGCTTGCCCTAAGAACCCCATCTCTGCCCTGCAAGAGCTGTGATTACAGGTTGACTACTATGCTCACTGGCTTTTATAAGTAGGTCTAGGGATTTGAACCCTCATCCTCAACCTTATCCACTAAACCATCTCCCAGTCCCTCAAAGTCTTTCTCTTAAACAGGAAATAGCAGAATTTCACCTACAGGAAAAAGCAGCTCAGTTCCAAGACCACCCCACTCCAGTATGACTAATTCAGAAGCACCTGAAGCTGTTTCTGTACCATCACAGGGCATGGCTGGAGCCCCCAACCCAAAGCCTTTGTCCCCAGGGGCCACTGATGAATCCCACCATTTGAAAGTAGTTTCTTTGAAATATTGACTTCCCCCAAGACCTGACGATAGGACATGATAAGTTGTATGTCTGTTTTCACTTCGTGAATCTAAGCCACTGGTCCTGGGAAGGCAGTGAACCTGTGAGCCTGTACGTTAGAATTTCACACCATTTCTGAAGTCCACAAGATTCCTATTCTCTTCTCCCCCTCTGAGCCCTTGCAAGATTGGTTCTAACTGGAAGATTCTACAGAGACCTTTGGCAGGAAAGACGGTGGAATGTACTGCCTCCAGAATGGAAGAGAAGGGTGACTACTGGGGCCAATTCAAATGAACACAGATTTGTCTGTTCCTATCATAAGATATTTGATTTATTTAGGTTTATTTTATTTTTTACTTGTGTGTATGTTTGTATATACATGCCACATGAGTGTGGGTGCCCTTGGAGGCCAGAAGAGGATATCAGATCCCTTGGAGCGAGAGTTAAGGGCAGTTGTAAGTTGTCTGAGCGCTGGAACCAAACTCCAGTCCTCAAAAGGATTCTTAACTACTGAACCACCTCTCCAGCTCCAACAAGATGCTTTTAAAAGGTTCACTAGAGCTAGATATTTAATAAATATGACACAAGATGAGACAGACAAAACATTGATTCCTTATTAATATTGTCTCATTTAATGGGGAAAAGGACACCATGAGGGATTGTTAGCCTCTTTTACAGATAAGGAAACTGAGGCTTAGAAACAGGAAACAGCTTGCTCAAGGTATTTGTGGTGAGCATAAAGCCCTTGGCTCTTCTCATGGCATGGATTATCCACAGTCTCCCCACTCCCTGGAAGCCTCCTGTTTCCTGCAACACACTGGCCCCGCCCCTCCTCCTTTCAGTATCAGGTGAGGTGGCAGCTCTTGGGAACATCTTCCTTGGCTCCCTGCCCTGTTGAGAGCAGTTTTTGTTTTTTTTTTCTGTAACATGAACCATCTCTTTTAAAGATGGCCTGTCCCCGCTGGTCCCTGTCAACTGGGTCTCATTGGCAGTAGCCATCAATGAGAATAGATGTGCTGAGGACAAGAAGGTGCTCTGTAAGGACAACTGTTCTTTGATAGCAACTGTTTATGGTGCATTGTATATTTCAATTTTTAAAATTTATTTTACGTGTATGAGACACACACATACCAGAGAAATACTTTTTTATTTTTATTTTAATTTTTATTGAAATAGGCTGACTTCAACCTCACAAAAATCCACTTGCCTCTGCCTCTCCCGTGCTGGTATTAAAGTACACACCAGCACGCCCAGCAGAGGACAAGTTTTCAGAATGAGTTTTCACACTGCCCCTATTTGAAGCCAGTTTCCTCTTGTCTCCTTTAGAAAATCAGAAATAAAGTATGTAAGAAAATGTTTTGTCAGTACCAGTTATTTAACATTGTGCTTTGCATGTACTAAACAAATGCTTTACCAACTGAAGCATACTTAAACTCTGAAAAAAAAATATTTTTTGAGACAGGGTTTCCTGTATCCCAGGCTGGCCTCACTATATAGCTGGGGATAACCTTGAACTTCCAATTCTGCAGCCTCCACTTGAGTTCTGGGATTACAGGCATTCACCAAGAGGCACGCCTCTTTTATGCAGTGTTGGAAATCAAGCCCAGTGCTTCCTGCACACTAGGCAAGCTCTCTACCAACTGAGCTACATCCCTATGTCCAGCCTGGAAACTTGTGATAGTTGTAGCTTAACATAACTGGTGGCCTTTCTAACACCAGTGTCTTTTCTTTCATGTCTTTAAAACCATGATACCCAGGAGAAATCTGTAGTTTCACCAAGACTGCCAGATGGGGAGCACATAGGAAAACTAATTTAAAAAATTCTGCCTGGAAGAGTTTAAGCAGGCAAGTGTTCTGATCACTGTAGCTTCCCAGGCAGCAAAGATCCTTTAGAATGGGTGACAACAAATCAGGAGCAACATGCAGAAACCCAGAAGGAAGGCATGAGACAAGGGTCACTTAGAGGCTGCTGGGAAGATTGTGGTTTTTTTCTGCTTTGGGCCTTCTTGTTTTTGCTTTGTAGCTTTGTGCTGTGGTGCAGAACCGACTGCCTTCTAAAGTTTAGTGGCAACGGCCATGTGCCTCTGCCCTTCTGCAAAACCCTCTGCTCATACCTGGGTCTCTCCCTCAGTTTGCCTCCCCTCCCCTTCTTGTTCCTGGCTACAACCAGTACCCAGCAAGCCTCATTGAGTTCCACATTCAAAGCCTGTGGCAGCCTCTTCTGGCCCTAGTGCAGCCTCTCCCCAGGGATAGGAAGATCCCCGAGACAATTGGCCACTTGTCTACCAGCAGGGCAAAGGCCTGAGAACTGGTTGAGATGAAGGTGGGGAAGGGAGGAGGATGAAGAGGTGCCAAGATGAAAGAGGAATTGAGATTTCTGGAATTTCTGCCTCCTTTGCCAACATCCATGAAGAAGCCAGGCAATAAACAGAACTTGGCATGAATAGGACTTTGGCCCTGGAGTCCTGGGACGCATGAAAGCCTCTGAGCAGAAGTGGCCTTCTTTGCAGGAGCTTACAAGAGAAGCTTGCCACTACAGGGGAAAATGACCAGTGTTGGGGACTGCGGACCCTCAGACCCTGAATTTTCTATGACCCCCTTGCCTTCTAGAGTAAACAACTTGTTTTCCTATGCTTGCAGCTGCTCTTGGCGTGAGACCCTCATGAGCTTCTGATGGCAGGGGAGTGGTTTCTGGTGGGCTTGCAGCTAAAAAGTCCCAGGAGCTAGGCCGTGGCCATTAGTCAAGGAGAGCCCTGGAACATAATAAAATTGGCATTCTTGTTTCAAGAGTGACCCATGTCTCTGTGTATTTTGCCCAATCATGGTTCCAGGTGGTGCAGGCGCCACAGATTAGCCTTGAGGTTCATAACAAAGGACCTGGGGTCACCAAGGCCACTTATGAGACCAACGACCAGCAAATTCTCCACAGATGAGCAGGGAGACCAGTGTCTCTCAAGTCCCCTTGAGCTTTGACCTCCCTTCTTCTCCTAGGGCCAGAAGGCCTTGCAGCCTGATGCCCCTGGGGTGACAGTCAGTGGTTGCCAGAAGAGAGACAAGTAGACTTTACTTATACCCAAGAGAAGTATCCAACACCACTCTGAAGGAAGTGCTAAAACTGGAACTTGAATACGATCAAACCTCTAAATCCAACAACGGATGGAGTCCCAAGAGATATAGGGAATGAGTCACTGTACCTCAGGGATCTCAACACAAATGCAGGTAAAGCAACCTGGGTTTGGTTCTTCCTCCCCCTCTTTCCTTCCTTCCTCTTTTTTTTCCTGTGATGGCTAAGGAAACTCCATTTTATGCTAGGCATCCATCCTGGTATGTCACCAGTGGTTTGTCTCTGATTCCAGTCCCTGGAAGATAAGTTCCCAGCAACCCTGCCTCAGTGACCCCCACCCAGAAATGTTCAGCCGTGACTATTTGCTTGTTATACTATGACTAACTGCTTTTTGGCTTCTGGAACCTGCTTGTGCAGACATTCAAGGAATATTTTGAGGTCACCTTGACTACCTAATCTTGGCAAAGCAGAACACCCTTGGCTTGTTTGTGCAGATATTCAAGGACTTCTTGTGGGTTTTGTCTTTAAAAATCTTTCCCTTAGCTTGGTGGTGGTGCACACTTTTAATCCCAGCTCTCAAGAGGCAGAGGCAGGAGGATCTCTATGAGTTCAAGGCCAGCCTGGTCTACAAAGCAAATTACAGGACAGCCAGAGCTGTTACACAAACAACAACAAAACTGAAACCTTGCCAGGCGGTGGTGGTGCACGCCTTTAATCCCAGCACTTGGGAGGTAGAGGCAGGCAGATCTCTGTGAGTTCAAGGCCAGCCTGGTCTACAAGAGCTAGTTCCAGGACAGGCTCCAAAGTCACAGAGAAACCCTGTCTCGAAAACTCTTGCTGGGTGGTACTGACACACACCTTTAATCCCAGCACTCCAGAGGTAGAAACAAGCAGATCTCTGTGAGTTTGAGGGCAGCCTGGTCTAAAGAATGAGTTCCAGGTTTTCGAAATATGACCTGATGATTCTCTGGATTTCCTCTGTGTCTGTTGTTATGTCCCCCTTTCATTTCTGACTTCGTTTATTTGGATGTTCTCTCTCTGCCTTTTGGTTAGTTCGGATAAAAGTTTGTCTATTTTGTTGATTTTCTCGAAGAACCAACTCTTTGTCTCATTGATTCCTTGTATTGTTTTCTTTGTTTCTATTTTGTTGATTTCAGCTCTCAGTTTGATTATTTCCTGCCGTCTAGTTCTCTTAGGTGAGTTTGCTTCTTTTTTGTTCTAAAGTTTTCAAATGTTCTGTTAATTCACTAGTGTGGGATTTTTCCAGCTTCTTTATGTAGGCATTTAGTGCTATGAACTTTCCTCTTAACACTGCTTTCATTGTATCCCATAAATTTGGGTATGTTGTGTGGTCATTTTCATTAAATTAGTCATACCACAAGGACATGTGCTCAACTATGTTCATAGCAGCATTGTTTGTCATAGGCAGAACCTGGAAACAACCTAAATGCCCCTCAACCAAAGAATGGATAAGGAAAATGTGGTACATTTACACAATGGAGTACTACACAGCAGAAAAAAAATGACATCTTGAAATTTGCAGGCAAATGGATGGAGCTAGAAGACATATTGAGTGAGGTAACCCAGACCCAGAAAGACAATTATCATATGTACTCACTCATAAGTGGTTTTTAAACATAAAACAAAGAAAACCAGCCTACAAATCACAATCCCAGAGAACCTAGACAACAATGAGGACTTTAAGAGAGGCATACATGGATCTAATCTACATGGGAAGTAGAAAAAGACAAAATCTCCTGAGTAAATTGGGAGCATGGCGACCTTGGGAGAGGGTTGAAGGGGAGGGGAGAGGAAGGGAGGGGAGCAGAGAAAAATGTATAGTTCAATAAAATCAATAAAAATATTTAAAAAAAAATAAAAAAATGAGTTCCAGGACAACCAAGGCTACACAGATAAACATTGTCTCAAAACAAACAAATCATTCCCTCACCCCCTCTTCCCATAATAATCTCTATTTTAGCTCAGAGACTGGTGCCTTGCTAGCAGCAATCAATAAATCTTTTAATTATAACTGGATTGAGCCTGTGGTTTCCCCTTGGTGGTTTTAGATTGATAACACATTCATTTGTGTATGTGTGTGCTGGTTGGTGTGTGTTGAGGTCAGAGGTCAACATCAGGGTCTTCCTCAATCACTCTCCACCTATGGGTTTTTTGTTTGTTTGTTTTTTATTTTTGCTGGGGGAGTTAGTTTTTCAAGAGAGGGTTTTTTCTGTGTTGCCCTGGCTGTTCTGGAACACGCTCTGTACATCGAGCTGGCTTCAAACTCACAGATATCCACCTGCCTCTCTCTTCTTAGTGCTGGAATTAAATATTTGAGCCATTGCCAACTATCTCTACCTTATTTTTCGAGTAAGGGTCTCTTATTGAATGTGGAGTTCATCAATTTGATTAAACCAGTTGACCAGCAAGCCCAAGAAACATTGAAATTCTGAACCCCCTGCCTCCACATCCCGAGACAGAGATTACAGGGCAGATGCTCCCCACACCTAGTTTGAATTTGGCTTTGAACTCATTACCCTGCTGCTTTAGCATCCCGAGTGCTGGGACTGGCCCTAATGCACACCCTCACCCTTGGTAGTAATGTGGTTGGTTTTAAAAGACTCTCTAAGAAGGAAGTAAAGTTTGTCCATTCTATGTCTTCCCGTTACTGGCAAGATAAAGACCTAATTCAGTCTGTGACTTCAAGGCCAGTGCTTACCACCTCCCACAATCTCTCCTTCAAGCCTTCATATCAGAGCTGTGTTCTTAATTTTATTTTACTTGTGTGTGTGTGTGTGTGTGTGTGTGTGTGTGTGTGTGCGCACACACACACACACACACGTGAAACAGCATCATAGTTTGTTCTCTTCTTCCACCCTTATGCAGGTTCTAGGGAAGGAACTCAGGTCCTCAGGCTTGTGTGATAAATGTCTTCACTCTCTGAGCCATCTTCACCACCTGGCACTTGTGCACACGCACTTTTGCCTGAACTAAGCCCCTCTAGATTAAGGAAACTTTTTCAAATGTTAGCATGAATGTCCCCATAATGAATAAGCTTTTACCCTCCCTAGACACTTGAACTATCTGGGGGGGGGGGTCTAGCTAAAATGCTTCCAGCTAAAGGCCTAGACTCCAGTACTAGCTCAGTCAGTAAAGTACCATGCAAGCTGTAGAATGTGAGTTTAATCCTAGAACCCACATTTAGAAAAAGACAAACAGACATGATGTAATTCCAGTGCTAAGGAGGCAGAGACAGGTGACTCCCCTGGAGCTAAATGACCAGCTTGCCTAGGCCAGCTAGCAAGCTGCAGACAAGTGAGAGACCTTGTCTAAAAACCAACAAGGCACCTGAGGACTACCCTAAGGTTGGTGTCTGTCTAGAGACCCAAGCCCACGTTGCTGAAGTTGAGGAAGGCTGAATGGAGTCAGGCCTGCTGTACTATAAATAATATCTCTGAGGAATGACCACCTTGACAAGCATTGTTCTAACTAGCTAATTTTTCTTTTCGGGCGGGGGGGGTAGAGTAGGGTAAGAGGAGTGCAGTGTGGTGGATTAGAAATAATTGTCTTTGCCTCAAACCTGTGGAAGTCACCAATGCCTTCAACTGAACCTATAAAAATTCAACAGATGAGTTTTGGGTAACATAGGACCCAACTCTACCCTCAGTTCATGCTAAAGCTGTCATTGTCTAATAGATGTTTAGTAGGGAATCAGGAAGTCCTTCTGCACAGGTCCAGACAGTGGGTGCCATCCCCTCCCTTATCTCCCATCACCTTTCCCCACACTCGTCTGTTGTTTGTCTGTTTGTTTGTTTGTCTGTTTTTTTAAGACAGGGTTTCTCTGTATCTTTAGAGGCTGTCCTGGAACTTGTTCTGTAGACCAGATTGGCCTCGAACTCCCAGATATCCTCCTGTCTCTGCCTCCCGAGCGCTGGGATTAAAAGCGTGCACCACCACTGCCCAGCTTCTCCACACTTCTAACCATTGCTTTTCAACCCTGAGGTATCCCAACCTCAACACTGGAAAGAGAGAATTGAGTCTGGGCCCTCTTCTTACATTTGGGAAACTCTTTCCCTCACTAGGTGGTGGAAGAAAAGGAGCATGGCTCAGTAAGAAGATCTGTACTAGAACCTTATACACTGAGGCATTTTCTTCAAAGGACCTAGAGGTCCTCTGCTCTTCAAAGATAGTGAACCATTTTTCTCAGACTCCTTTAAAAGGTGGACTCTGGACACAAGACCAAGTGAGTCAGCTCTGCCCCCCAAGTTAAATTTCTGTCTCCACAATGTCTCCCTAGTTCCTCCTTATCTTGGTAAATCCTACATGTCCACAGAGAAGCTTTTCCCAGACTCCCTCCAAGTCCTGTAGCTCATCATTTGCCCCTGTGTACTACCACAGCTGAGTCTTCCCTCTGTCTTCACCGTCAGACTGTGCTTTTGGTTTGGTTTTTTTGTTTTTGTTTTTGGTTTTTCGAGACAGGGTTTCTCTGTGGCTTTGGAGCCTGTCCTGGAACTAGCTCTGTAGAACAGGCTGGTCTCGAACTCACAGAGATCCGCCTGCCTCTGCCTCCCGAGTGCTGGGATTAAACGCGTGCGCCACCACCACCCGGCTGCACCCTTGAAGACTTCTAAGGGGACTCAGGAAGGAGATGCATATCCTAGCACTTGAGAGACAGAGGTGGGAAGATCAAAAGTTCAAGAACTCCAAAGTGCTGAAGAGATTGTTCGGTGAACAAAAATACATAATGCTTTTGCGAGCAACCTGAGTTTGGTCCCCAGCACTCACATCAGGCAGCTTACAACTGCCTGATGTTCCAGCTTCAGGGGTGCCAACGCCCTCTTCTGGCCTCTTCAGGTACTTGTGCACATATGTGTACACACACACACACCCATACATGCACACATGCACACATTATTAAAAATAAAAATAAATCATAGAAAGTTCAAGATTAGCCTCAGCTATACAGGCCACTCTGGGCTCTACAAGATTCTATTACACACATATATACATACATATACCACACACGACATGCATGGATGAAAACAGCAAAATAAAAGCTATTATTTTGCACAACTGATATACACTAATAATAAAAAATTTAAATTATAAATTTTTCATTGTAATAGGCAATGAAGTAATAGAAATGTCTAACTTTTAAAAAGAGTTAGAAGCAAATGGACTTCAAGTCTTCTTAGCATGAATACATGTTAAGGAAGTGCATGAAGTAATCATGTTAATTGGCTGGATTTGGCCATCCACATGCGCATATATTAAAAAATAGCTCATTGTATACTATAAGTGTGTCTGCTTTTGCTAATTAAAAAAATTTTAAAAACCAAGAAAATATTGGCTAAACATATAAATAAAAGTGGGAAGAAATAATAGCCATGTATCAAAAATTTCCAATAAGAAAAAAATGAAAAGAAATAATAGCCATGTATCAAAAACTTCCAATAAGAAAAAATGAAAAGAAATCCATTATAACCCAAACCTTTAGAGGTTGGCAGACAGGAGATGCAGGGAGCAGGAAGAAAGGTGGAACATGACGTCTCACAAACATCTGCAACCCCAGCTCCAGGGGATCTAATGGATCTAATGTACACTTTTAGCCTCTGTGTGCACCAGGCACACGTTTGGTACACTGACATATATGTAGGCTAAATATTCACACACATAAAATAATACAAGTAAAATTTAAAATAATGAACATGAAATTTTAAAATAATAAAAATAAAATCTTTCTAGAAAATTTTCAAAAAAATGAGACGAGGCCTCAGCAGAGGAGCATTCTTAGACTGATGTTGAAGGGAAGACTCTACTTACAGGAAGCTCTTCAATGTGCTCAATAAATATTCATTGACTGGGGACTGGGGACCCCAGGGCTTTGGATGGAGAGAGCAACTGTAGGAGGTAGAGTGGAAAGTCTTGCCTGGGTGAGAGCTGAGAGGAGGGCCTTGTTCTAGTTAGGTTTCTTTTGTTGTGGCAAACACCACTACCGAAAGCAGCTCAGGGAGGATAGGATTTATTACAGCTTACAGTTGTGACTCACCCTGATGGAAAGTCAAAGCAGGAACTCAAGGCAGAAGCCTGGAGGCAGGAACTACTGAGAGACCATGGAGGAGTGCTGCTTACTGGCTTGCTCTCATGGCTCATTCAGTTTGCTTTCTTCTATGCCCCAGAACCACCTGCCCAGGAATGGCAATGCTCACAGTGGGCTGGGCTCTTCCACACCAATTAGCGATTAAGAAAATGTTCCACAGCTTGCCTACAGGCCAATCAGATAGGGGCATTTTCACAACTGAGGTTCCTTCTCCTCAGATGACTCTAGCTTGTGTCAAACTGACAAGAAACTAATCAACACAGACCTTCCCTGTCAGTGGAAGGTGAGAGTTGGGGTCCTTTTGGAATTAGGATAATGTGGAAGCCAAGAAAGAAACAGAATTTGTTTTTTTGCTGGATGAGTAGGCAGGTTGCAAATTAGGAAATAACATGTAGCTGGTGTACAGTACTTCTCAACTACTCTTCAGATTCATCCGCACTGACTTTGATGGAGCTCTGCTTCTCTGAGAGACAGACGTTCAGGTGGCCAGGAAACTTGAACATGGTTCTATTTGGGGCAGGGCTGTTTGGCTGGAACCTCAGCTCACTCCTGCTTGATCTGGAAAGCTGCATTCATCTCCAAACCCCAACCTCTCAGAGAATCTCCAACAGAGAAAGGGTGCCAAAAAGCCCAGTTCCATGTTCTTGGCAGCTGTGGAAGCTCTTCCCTTGAAGTTGCCAGACACCCAAGACCCCGCCTAGTGGTTACTATTTGACCATACATGGGCAAAAACTCAACGTGTGGAGGACCCACCCTCACCCCTGCTCACAGAGTATATAAACTCCCTGTTTTAGTTCAGCCACACTACTTCTCCAGCCCCAGTCTCTGGGGCTGAGGGCTCACCTGGGAGTTGCTGGACTCAAATATACCTGTTCTTTTGTTCATCTGACTTACTGCATCAGTGGGGAAACTTATTTTCAAGTTACACAGAAAACCCGCTAAGGGCCTCAATCAACTTCCTTTTCCTGCAAGTTGGGACAAACGGACATAATGACCTTGTCACTATGAACCCTAACCATTGTACCCTGGAGTTTCTCAAAAGTACCTACCTGTCTGGAGCCTAGTCTGGGGACAGCATTGGGATCAGAAACATGAAAATCCACCGGAAAACTGTATCCAAGATTTCTTAGAGAAACCCATGTAGGCAACAGGCTATATTCGCTACCACTGAGGCTGCTATTCATAGCCATTATATACCAGGCCCCACGAGGACTGAGATCTGGCAGATTTAGTTAGCTGCAGATGGTTAAGGGCTTAAATTTTTGTTTGTTTTGCTATTTTATATGCTTGAGTGTTTTGCCTGCATGTGTGTGTACCGTGTGTGTGCAGTGCCCACAGAGGTCAGAAGATGGGGTCAGACCCCCTGGAAGTGAAGTTAAAGAGGATTGTGTGTTGCTGGGAACTGAACTCAGGTCCTGTGTAAAAACAGTTAGCACTCTTTACTGATGACCTATCTCCTCAGTTCAAGGGGTTTGTTTTGTTTTGTTTTTTAAGTGTGCCAAGCTCTTGGCTCACCTGGGAAGAACAAAAGCAGAAATTCACGAATCTAAAAAGGCAGATTCTGGGTGGAATTGGGGGTCAGGCCACCCGGTGGGAATTGTCTTCTCCCAAGAGAATCACCTTGCCCTTGTTCCTGACAGTTTAAAAACAAAATCAAGATGTTACGGACTTTTTCTTCAAAGCTCTTGGAGAGGATGAAGCAGTTTCCCCCAGAGAAGGATGCAAACAGATCCAGGAGTGAGACAGGAACTGGGGAGGGCAGAACTAAGCTCTCTGCCTGGTGGACTGGCAACAGCCATCAATTACACGCAGTGAGTCACAACCCAAGCTGAAGTTTAAGAAAACAAACAGGACGCATACAGAGGCTGAGCAGGCTGCAATAGGACATTTTGGTGAGGCAAGAGTCACTGGCTTGAAATAATTGAGTTGTCTTTCAACTCAGGTAGAAGTTAGACCCACTTCTCATTCTGATCATGTGAGTTACTGGGAAAGAGGATTTAATTTACAGCGACTGGGTTGGACTGCACCTGGGACCAAAGAGCAGGGTGTGCCTGAAGACAAGCCTTCCAAGTGGAGCAGCTGGAGTTCACCCACTGCTGCAGGACACTGCACCCCACATCTTGATATTCAGGGTGATATGCCTTTGGGTGAGCACACAGCCATGTCCAAGGGTCCTATTTCAAAATTGTCCCTCCATTACAGGCTGTTCATTGGCTAAGAGCTTGCAGCGAGCTTTTCTGTCCTTTTTATCTTGAGGGTTAGGTGGGGCTCTTGAGACAAAGGGGAGAAGAGCTCGTTTGTCTGTCATTTTCCTTTTATTTTCTTTTTTCTTTTCTTTTCTTCTTTTTTTTTCAAGACAGGGTTTCTCTGTGTAACATGTAATAGCCCTGGATGTCCTAGAACTAGCTTTTGAAGACCAGGCTGGCCTCGAACTCACAGAGATCCACCTGCCTCTGCCTCCTGAGTGCTGGGATTAAAGGTGTACGCCACCACCGCCTGGAACTGGTCTGTAATCTGAGACCTGATGGGGGAGAGGTGTCAACTCTTTCAATTCTTTTTTCCCCTTCCCTTCCTTCTTTCGTTTTCCTCCCTCCCCTTCTTTCTCTCTTCTTCTTCCTTCTTTCCTCCCTCCCTCCCTCCCTCTCTCCC
>PVIU01008656.1:0-81663 GCA_004026605.1 Ondatra zibethicus | reverse complement strand
ATGCACTCCTTCCAAGGCCGGGAGGGAGGGGGGTGGGCCTTGGACTTCCAACAGGGCAGGGCACCATGCCCTCTTTCAAGGAAGAAGGGAGAGGGAGGAGGGGTGGGGGGGTAGCGGGAGGGGACCGGGAGAAGGGGAAGAAAGGAAAAAATGTTATTTCTTTAATTATGTTTTTGAATGGAAAAAAATAAAACAATGTAAAAAAAAAAGAAAGTGTGAGTCTTACTTGACTACAGACTTACTGTATTAAGGCAAGTAAGTAGTTAGTACAGTATACAAACAATATTTTCAGCCTGATTTTCATCAAAATTAAACAAATCTGAGAGGTTTACACATTTGTGATAAGTTAATAAGACATTCATAAAATAAAAGTAGACAAATGGAAAAGTCAATAATTATAAACAGGGAAACATGGAGGTGAGAAAAATTAATAACAAACGTGTCTCAAGAGACAGCATGGGGAAAACAGAAATACTCTGATGTAGACATCATTGACGAAGCAGCATATTGGTTTTCACTTCTAATAGCAGCACTGGGCTGACAACAAGAGGTTTCCCAGGAATTCAAGCCCAGTCTGAGCCCTACAGTGAAACCCTGTCAGGAGACAGAGACTGAAAACAGAAGAGATCTTGCTACATGTTAACTAATGGGTGTCATTTGGAAATCCTTTAAGATTAAAAAAACTATTTGTGTTCAATACACTCTTGAGAAGGAACACATATACTCCCACCACACACACACACACACACATGCACGCACGCCAAACAAAAAAAAATAAGAAATAAGGCTGTTTTATAGAGGACACTATCATTACTCAGTGGCTGTGAGAAGACAGAATATGCTCCTGTGAGTTCTCTTCTGAATTTGCCACATGCACAGTGGCACATATGTCAATCCTCATTGTGTAAAATGTGTAATAAATTTAAATTATATAGGAAGAAAAGGCAAAAGTGTAAATAAAAGCATACATATTTAAAATCAGGTAATATAGAAAAAAAGTGAAACTAAGGAAACTTGCAGCAAACTGAAACAATCAGACTAAGCAGTACATCTACTATATCTGTCATCACTGGAAAGCTAATTATCTAAATTTATTAGTGAAAACACATTTTTCAGAATGTCTAAAATAAGAGGTCTGTGATGCAAATAAAATAATCCACCTAAATAATCTGTAAAAAATTAATAAATGAGAGATTGAAGATTTGCCATTCTAACATATGAATTTGTTAGATCAAGTGGGAAGGAACTCCCAGAAAAATAAATGACCTGAAGATCTATGGCAATCATTTTTATTCAAATAGTGATTTCTATTTAAGAAGGGCAAAGCACACATTAACACAATAATTTTATTTAGTGCAATAATACATATCATAAGAAAGGATTTTAAACACAATATCTTTCTATGTACAAAATACTTAACAATCATGGTTGCATGTTTCAACAGTGTATTGTGATAATAACATCTTAAAAAATCTTTATTTAAAAGCAACCAAAAAAGTGTTTCAAAATAAAATGAACAAAATAAAAAAGCCACACACTGCACAATTTCACTTATGCAGTTTAAAGAGCAAAGTAACGTGCTGGACAGATGGCTGAATGGTTAAGACTACTGCTCTTTCAAAGATCTGCAAGTTGACACTTTACCCTGCTTCTAACCACTTGTAACTCTAGCTCCAGAGAACCTAATGCCTTTGGCCTCCATGGCCACCTCCACTCCTATGCACATGAGAAACTCCCCACATCAAAAAAACAGATGATTCAAAAAGAATGAAACTATATTTTAAAAAATTACATCACTGTGTAACACACAATGTAAAGCCTGATCTTTATAGGGATAAAAATGCACAGAAAAGAAATTTGTAAATATAAATATGCTTATGTGTATGTACATGTGTTTATTTTTCTGTGTGAGTCTCTATTTTCAGCAATACAACATGATATCTCTTTGTGATTTCAACATATATTTCCATACATGTTTCAAAATGGTAGTAGACAAGTGAAAAACATGTGCACATTATTGTAAAATAAATCACTGCTTCCTAATTCTGGGATTGGCAAAATATTCATTTGGTGTAGGAGGTCCCTCTGTTTATGTGTTGCTTTCATTGGTTGAATAAAGAAACTGCCTTAGCCTTTTGATAGGGCAAAACTTAGGAAGGCATGGAGAAGAGAGAACTGAATGCTGGGAAGAAGGACAGAGTGAGACACACCATAGATCTTCTGCCTGAGATGGACACTGGCTAGAATATTGCCGGTAAGCCACAATCACGTGGCGATACACAGATCAATAGAAATGGGTAAAATTAAGATGTAAGAATTATCCAATAAGAAGTTAGAGCTAATGGGCCGGCAGTACTTAAATGAAAACAGTTTCTGTGTGATTATTTTAGGTCTAAGCTAGTCAGGCGGCTGGTATGGAACAAAAGGGCCTGCTTTCCATATAACAGTTTGGAACCCAACCTGATGGACTAAATCCACTTAAAAACCTGAGAGAGAGCTTAATTCTAGACACACAGAAAAAAATAGAGATTTTGCTTTTGGCTGGGTCATGCCGCAGAGAGATTTTCTTGACTCAGCATTAACAACAACAACAACAAAAAGCCACATCATTTTAAAAGGAGGCTTCCTGAGACCTGCTGCTGGTGCAAACTCTGGCTGTAGAGCATTTGTGGGCCCAGGTGTTTGTGTGCCCACTCGGGGTTGGGAGTAAAGTAGCTGACACCATGCCCATGGCTTGGTTCTTCCTGCCTGGGTAGGTGGCAAGATCAGGTCTACTAGAAAGTGGCAGTTTTGAAATATCAGTTTCTAGGCTGTGTCACCAGTGTGACCTCCGACTCTTTTGGGAGACAGAGCATTTGGATGGGGTTTGTGAGCAGATTGCTACAGCTTGCTTGATGGCAATGTGGACCAGCTTTGTGCCTGAAAGTGGGGCATTGTGGTTGGCTCTCAGAGGCACAAGCGGCTCCACCATGCTTGACTGGGCAGGGCAAGCCCACAGTACCTGTATTTGACCTAGGATTGTCGCAGCTTAGATTCTTAAGCACTTAGCATTTTAAAAGTGCAAAGCAAAAGTATTCCTGGACAGTAAAGAATTACAGAATTGCAATAGGACAGATTCAGACAGAAAAGATCTCTAAATGGGTCACAGTGTTGGATAATTGTATGTAGACTTTGGAGAGAGAAGAAAAGAGAGTACAAAAAGTTATTGAAGAAAGTTAATGCTTTAAAAAAAAGGGTAAAGTCTTTAAAGAGCCAGGCAGTACAAATATTGATAGATTAAAAGGAGTAAATAAAACAAGACATGTAAAAATGGAAAATTCACAGAGAGTCTGAATTCTGTATATTATTGTGTTTTATTTAAATTTTTGACTGGAAAGGAGCTAAGTACAAAGACATTTCATTGTAAGGGCTGCTAAGCTAAACCAGCATGTATATTATAAAGGTATATTGACTTCAAAAATTGGGTCTAAGGATATGGTGCTTTGGAAAAGAGGTTCTTCTTTTGTTTTCACAGAGGATGAGAACCTATAGATTGCTCCTACACCAATATGGTTTCATGGAACAAGACCCCCCTAAAAGATTGCTGTGAATGCCCACACAAAGAAAATGCTTCACCCAACTGCTGACTGAGATGAACCTAAAACATAGGATACACCATGATGGACCTGAATTACAGTGCCCCCCTACACCATAAAGAAGTTTGGAAAGAAAAAGTTGTGCCCATATTCTAAATATTGTTTATAACTGTTTACATTTAAAGGGGGATATTATATAGATATAAATAATTTACATTGGTATAAATCTTGATTTATTCATACAAATTTAAGGTCAATTTTGTTATATGTATATGTATTTCTGATCTTGATCAGGGTATTGTGATTGTGTAGCTCATTTAAAAATGTAATGTATAATTAAAAATTATAGGTTAATAGATAATTATCAATAATAGTCAAATTTTAGTCATGTTAGATTTTCTAGATGTTCATAGATATATTTCAATAGGTATTTTTCATTTCTTTCAAAGACTACATTTAAAATATTTTAATAACTTAGTACTTAGCAGTAGCTACTTCAAGAGGAAGAAGGGCATCGAAGAGGCTCCTTATGGAGCTTGCTAGCCATTTGGGCAAGAAACTGCTCTTGCCTGGACTGCTTCGCTGGGCATGCAGTACACACAGACTGATTGCTGAAATTATGTAAAGGTGAGATGATCCTTCGAGGTTCCTGCTTCATGGAAGATTCTGTGAGACATTACAGGATACAGAAGAAAGTGAATGAACTATCTTTGAAATCTCCTGCTTCATGAAAAAGTCTGCTGGATACTATGGGCCTGTAGGCTGAAAATGGATGCCCCAATGATAAAGAAGAACTTTGGGTAAATGTCCAGGCAGCAAGATGTCTCTGTCATTTCTAGAGTCTTGGAAGTTGCTTACAATGCACTTCCTGTTTACTTAGGTAATAGTATATACTTCTGGAGTATTTGATGGAGTTGAAGAATAGATAGATAGTTATAGTTTTCTTTTATTATGATAAAAGATAAAATAGATATAAATACTATAACTGTAATTCTTGCTTGATACCTTTTATATGTAATTTTACAATGTTAAAGTGAAAGCCTTTCTTTTTTGTTTAAACAGAAAAGGGGAAATCGTGTAGAAGGTCCTTCTGTTTATGTGTTGCTTTCATTGGTTGAATAAAGAAACTTCCTTGGCCTTTTGATAGAGCAGAACTTAGGTAAGCATGGAGAAGACAGAACTGAATGCTGGGAAGAAGGGCAGAGTGAGAGATGCCATGGATCTCCTGCCTGAGACAGACGATGGTTAGATTCTTGCCAGTAAGCCACAGTCACGTGGCAATACACAGATTAATAGAAATGGGTTAAATTAAGATGTAAGTACTAGCCAATAAGAAGTTAGAGGTAATGGGCCAGGCAGTATTTAAATGAATACTTTTTCTGTGTGATTATTTCAGGTGTAAAACAGCCAGGTGCCTGGGATGGAACAAAAGGACCCACTCTTAATGCAACATTCATTCCATTTTTCTACACAGTTTCTCCTAAGTATGTATTTCTCATAGAAAACTGGTACGATATGAGAGTTCCAGATGACAGGGTTAGTGGTTCAATATCCAAGGACAATTTACATTTTGAATTATGAAGCTGTCTGCTTCCTAATTTTTCATCAGTTTGGCAGTGTATTCTGAGAGTATTATAACTTTATGGTTTATGTCTAGTATGTATAAAGTTCAGCCATTTTAGTAAATTAATTTCTTCACTTATTTATTGTTTTTATTTCATTTATTTATTGTTGATTGAAAGTTCTAAATTGTAATGCCACACACTAAAGTGGTGAATCTTTTTATCACTAATATCTAAAGACACATATGTGTACACACACACACACACACACACACACACACACACACAGAATAAGTGGAGAGTTTCATATATTCCAGGAGAATGTGAAATCTTTCTGAACTGAGACAATATCTTCACTGCATATATGAGATATATGACTAAGGCATAAAGTGTAGAACTTTCTATATGACCTTTATTTCATTTTAATCTTGCATCATTTTACTACTTATGCAGGCATGACCCTACATGTTTTAATATACAAACCAGAATTCCAGCTATCTTTGCATTATACTACTTTAACACCTGTTGTTATTTATGATAGTTTTTTTTTAATTTAGTAAATATATTGTTTGGATCATATGGTATTTCTAAACATCTTCTTTGATATGGAAGAAAATATTTTAAAACATTTTACATTAATTCACAAGGGACCAAAGTCCCAGAAACAGTAGGATACCTGTCCTGTGCAGCTCATAACATTTCCTTTAAAGTGCAAGGACTACTTATCAAAAAGTTAGAAAATATAGGTAGAAAATATGTCATGACCTCAATATCTTTTATTCACTATTTTATAGCATATACATTTTAAATCATGTAAATTGTCTACATTTTATACTATTATAATTATTTAACAATGTTATGTCATAGGTAAGAGTACTTCCATTAAAATAAGGAAATAATATAAATTCTAATAGAAAGTAGCGTGTTCTTGGAAATTGACAGTTAATAAGATAAAATGTTTATAATTCAGTTCAATAGAAATTTTAAGGATAAGTGATGGTTATTTTTATGTCAACTTGACACTAGAGTCATTGGGAGGAGAAAATGTTTCATGTTTTTATAAAATATTGTTATAGTAAACCTGTAGAACACTTTTCTAATTGGTGATTGATGAGTGAGGGGAAAGCTCTCTGTGGATGCATGACCCTGAACTGGATCTCCTGAGTCTTTGAAGAAAGCAGAAATAGCAAGCTCAGAATCAGTAATGCCCCATAGCCTCTGCATTAGCTCATGCCTACAAGTTCTCATACTCTTTGAATTTCTGCCTTGATTTTCCTCACTGGATTATGACTCTGGATATGTAAGCCAAATAAATATTTTTCTCTGTATGTTGTTTTTGGTGATGATGTTTCATCACTGCGACAGTCACCCTAAGATATATAATGCATATAACTTAAAAAATACAGAATAGTTGATAAAATAATATCCAGAAAAATATTATACTAAATGAAGTAAATGAAACCAAGGATGATTGATGCCACTTTTTCTACACTGCCCTCTTATGCATAGCAGTTTTGTGTCATAACATTTGGGTTATTAAGCTAAAATAACTTTAGAATCCAAGAAAGCAGTAAGAGATCATGAAAGGAAAATGCAATAAGAGTTCTAAGGGTGCAGAAAGCAGGACACAGATGCAATGAAAAATGAAATAGGAAGTGGGAACTTTAAATTAGGAAGATGGAAGGAGGGTCATACAAAGGGAGAGTGAATGTAATATGGAGGCATCTTGTGGTTCCTGGCTGCTCGGAACTGAAATAACCACACAGAAATGGTATTAATTAAATCACTGCTTGGCCCATTAGCTCTAGGTTCTTATTGGCTAACTCTTACATCTTATTTTAACCAATCTGCATTAATCTGTGTATTGCCTCATGGCAGTGGCTTACCAGGTAAAGTTTCTGTGTCTGTGTCCTGCAGGGCTACATGGCTTCTCTCTGACTTTATCCTTTTTTCTCCCAGCATTCAGCTTAGTTTTCCCTGCTTAGCCAAGTTCTGCCATGCTATAGGTCCAAAGAAGTTTCTTTGTTCATTAATGGTAATCACAGCATACAGAATGAAATCAGACATCACCTCCCTTTTCTGTTTAAATAAAAAGGGAGGTTTTAACTTTAACATTGTAAAATTACATATACATTATATGTTTAAATGAGAAGTATAAACACAATACCTTAATCAAGAACATAAATATACATATACACTGTATAACAAGATTGACCTTAAATTGGTATCAATAAACCAAGTTCCAAACCAATGTAAATCTCTATAGCATATCTCCTTTAAATGTAAACAAATATTTATAAACAATATTTGTGAATATGGATGTAGTTCTGTCCAAACTGCTTCTTGCTGTTTGGGGGAATTGTTAATCAGGTCTTTCATGGTGTATGGTCTTTCATGTGTGCTAGGTTTATCTCATTCAGGAGTTAGAAAGAGTAATCTTTTGAGGGGTGTTCAAGATGACCTTTCAGGAGGTCTTGGTTAATCAAACTACATAGTCTGGAAGGATTTCATAGGTTCTCATCCTCTGTTGAAAAAAAAAGAACCTCTTTTCCAAAGCAACATATCCTTAGACTCAAATTTTGAATGCAAGTTACCTTTGAAATATATATGTTGGCTTAGCTTAGCAGTCCCCAGAATCAATTGTCTCTCTGCAGTCAAAAAATTCAAACATAATCCAGACTCACTGTGAATTTTCCATCTTTGCATGGCTTGTTTTTACACTATTACATTTTCTAAAAGTTTAATATTTATTTTATTATCTTAACTCCTTTAACCTATGACTGTCTATACACTGTCTCTTTAAAGACTTTGTTGTATTTAAAAAAAAATTTATGCTGGGCAGTGGTGGTGCACACCTTTAATCCCAGCATTCAGGAGGCAGAGGCAGGAGGATCTCTGTGATTTCAAGGCCAGCCTGGTCTACAAGAGCTAGATCCAGGACAGGCACAAAAAGCTACAGAGAAACCCTGTCTCAAAAATCAAAAAAAAAGCAAAACAAAAAAACATTTATTTATTTCTTTTCATAACTCTCTGTATTCTTTTTCTTGTCTCTATCAAGCCTACATACATTTATCGAACACTGTGACCCGAATATGTACTATTGTGTATTTGAAATTCTTTTCTGCCTTGAAGAGCTTTTAAAATTGTAAGCAGCTTGGTTGCAGCAGCTCTGGGTGCTGACTCTGCCTCTCTCTGCTTTCAAAATGGTGGAAGTACGATTACTGCCAGCTCTGGGACTGCCAGGTAGGAGCCATACTCAGCACTTTCACTCTGAGAATGAGCATGCAGCACATAAACCCTTTTTATCTGAGTAATAGCTATGAGATGTGCCATGTAGAGCATTGTGTGGCCTGGAAATATCTCTGTGTATGGCACTGGGAATCTGCCATGCTCTCCTGCCTGCACACTTCTAGCAGTCAGATCCCACCACCTGTCCAGGTGGGGAGCACTGAGCTGTGGGCATGGTCTCAGCTACTTTCCCAATTGGGCATACAAACACCTGGGACCACAAACTCCATTCAAGTGCTCCATAACCGGACCTCCAGAAAGATTCAGTGTTCATGCCAGCAGCATGGCCCAGGTATGCACTCAAAAGGCATGGCTTCATTTCTGGGACTGCTGAGTCATTAAAACCTCTCTTAAGTCAGTAGCTGTGGCACACCACCATCAAACAGAAAGAAGCTGTGTTAAACTCTGTATTTTTGTGTCTGGAATTCATTTTCAAGCTCTCTCATGTTTTTAAGTGGATTTAGTTGGCCACATGGGTGCCAATTTGTAGTAAGGAAGCTGCTAGTTAGCTCCTGGCTGCTCAGCCCCAGAACACAGAAACTGGATTAATTAAATTATTGCCTGGTCTATTAGCTCTAACTTCTTATTTAGTAATCTGTGTATCACCACGTGGATGTGACTTACAGGGTACAGTTCTGTCTGACTCCAACTGTGCTACATGGCTTCTCTCTGTCTCCACCTCCTTTCTCTGAGCATTCCATTTAGTTTTTCCCACCCAGCTCTGTTCCCCTATAGCTCTGCTATAGCAGTTTCTTTATTCATTACTGGTAATCACAGCATACAGAGGGAAGTCTCACATTAAGTGAGGAAGGAGAGTCAAACACCTCTAAAAACATTTAAAGATCTATGGGAAAACCTGATATTGTTTATTTAAAAAGCCACAAGTAAAATTAATATGTATATATGTGTATGTATTGTATATTTGGGTATACAGAACAAAGGGAAATGAAATGCTTCATAAAAATCATATACTAACACAGAATCCACATTAGTGCTGTGTATGAGAAACATCTCTTTAAGTTGTTTTCAAAGAGTCCCAGAACTAAAAGGTAAGACTATTGCAGAAGACACTATACTATATGAACACATGGAAGAATCAAGCAGCAAGTGACTTGGAAGCTTCTTGTTTACAAAGTAGCTCCTATTCTTTGCAAGGTGCTAATAAAGATACAAATTCTATGGACCAACCCGGCTCTAAAACCTAGGAAGTGGATGAATAACAGACCTACTAAGATGTTCTCTATAGTACAATGATGGCCCTCTTGGGGATAATCAACAGTGGTCTAAATGGAAAAAGCATACACAATCAGAGGGCTTTTATGTATGGTACTTTAAACTTAGCTGTGGCCAGAGAGGTCATTGTTCCTATAGAAGAAACTCCCACTGAGAGTTTCTAAACTAAGAAAAATTTAGGAGACTACACAGGGATTATTCTTGTAGATTCCAGGGAGTTTCCACTGCACTAGGTTTCTACATGCTACCCAAAATGTCCACTTTTTCTAGATGACTATCAAAGAGTACTCTCACCCTCTAGCCATCCCACCTCCTCCAAATCAGCCTGATCCCCCCTTTTCCAATCCTTACCTCCTACATTCAACATGGAAAATCTATTCAAATTCCCCTTTTCCAGGGAAGTCTATGCATATGCTTCTTGAGCCTTCCCTTATTTTTACTTAGGCTCTCTGTGTCTGTAGATCATAGCATGATTATCCTTTACTTAGCATTTAATGTTTATTTATAAGTGAATAGAATTTTTGTTATTGGGGTCTGTGATATATCACTCAGGATGATCTTTTCAAGTTCCATCTATTTGCCAGAAACTTTCAGAGTTTATTTATTTTCATCTATTTATTTTTATCTATTTATTTATTTGTTCATGCATACATTAATTCATTCATTAATTCATTTTAAAAGAACTAAGTAATACTTTATTTTGTAATGTACCACATTTTCTATATCCATTCATTGGCTGAGGGACAACTAGGTTTGTTGATAGAAGTTTCTGCCCCACCAGGTTCCACAGCCATTCAGTCCCAAAGAAATATACATAGGCCTACATTAATTACAAACTGGTCTGTGTATTAGCTCAGGCTTCTTATTAACACTTTCTTACATCTTAAATTAGCCCATAATTCTTGTCTGTGTTAGCCACATGGCTTGGTACCTATCATCAGCGAGACATTCTCATCTTGTTTCCTCTGTGGCTGGGTGACAACTGCAGACTGAGCCTTTCCTCTTCCCAGAATTCTCCTGTTCTCATTGCCTCACCTCTACTTCCTGCCTGGTTGCCCTGCCTATTCTTCCTGTCTGGCTACTAGCCAATCAGCATTTTATTAAAATACAAGTGAAAGTGAACAGACCATTGTCCCACAGCTGCTGTGCGATTTTGCACTTCCATCAGTTTGCAATTGAGAATTGTTCCCCTCGCTCAGTATCCTTGCCAGCATGACCTGTTATTTTTGTTATGGGTCTTACCCATTCTGACAGCTATATGATGGAAACTCAAAATGGTTTGCATTTCCCTGATGTCTAAGGATGTTGAACTCTTCTTTATATGCTTCTCACCTATTTGGGATTCCTCTGTTGAGAATTTTTCTTTTAAATCTGTACTCAATTTTCATTTGGATTATTTGATTTGTTGATGTCCTGTTTATTGAGCACTTATTTTGGATTATAAATCTCTGGATATTTCTCTATGTGGATTTGGTGAAAATCATTTCCCTGTAGGCTGCTGTTTTGCCTTGTGTGTGTCCTATGCTGTACTGATGCTTTTAAGTTTCATGAAGTCTGATTTATTGATTGTTTTTCTTAGCACCTGTGCTATTGGTGTTCTGCTCAGGAATTTGTCTCCTGTTACAGTTCATTCATGTGTATTCCCCAGTTAATCTTCTAATATGTTCAGTATCTATGGATTCATGCTAAAGTTTTTGTTCCACTTAGACTTGAGTTTTGTACAGGTTGATATATATGGATAAGTTTGCATTCTTCTATATGCTGACATACATCCAGTTAAACAAGCACCATTTGTTGAAGATGATTCATTTCATTCTTTTGTGTGTTTCTGGCTTCTTTAGCAAACATTAGGTATCCTACAAGAATAATCCTAACTGAGTATCCTAATATTGATGGATATAGAGCCTGAACTGGCCATCTTTTCTAACCAGCAAGGCTCTTAGCAGTGGGACAGAGACATCAACTCAGCTAAACAATCTATGGCTTACAATAAGTCCTGCCTGCAAGATGTGCTGGGCTAAAGCTGGTGCAGAACTTGTGGAAATGGTCAGTCCATGACTGATGCAACTTGAGGTACATGCCATGACAGCAAGTCCATGCCTGATATTGCCTGGATGGCCAGGAAACAGGCAAGACAGCTCAGAATCTGAGGATAGAAAAAAAGAAGACCAATAACAACAACAAAGTCAATGAAATGATTCCTAATGGTATTATTCTTTACTCATAGATTGGTGATTAAACCAATTGTCCGTCAAGAATACCACTAGAACATTGCACAAAGACTTTTAGTAACCTGTGTTTCTAGGGGCTCACAGAGACTAAAGTGACAGAGTGACTAGATTGCTCTGAGCTAGGTCCTTTGCCTATACCTTATTATTGTGTAGCTTGGTATTCTTGCAGAGCTCCCAAAAGTGGGAGTGGGGCCTATTACTGACTACTTTGCCTACCCTTGGTATCTTTTCCATTTATTGGGTATTCCTGGGACAACATCTCTGTTTTTGAAGGAAAATAGAGGAGAAATAGATCTGGGAGAGAGGGGAGATAAAGGAGGAATAGGAGAAGTGGAGGGAAAGGAAAATGTGGTAAGGATGTAATGCACAAGAGAAGAATAAAAGAAAAAACAAAGAAAATTCTAAATGTATTCTAATATTTAATTTTATACCCACTGATAAATACCTTCAACAAATAAGCTTCCTCTTTCAAAGAAGGAAAATATTGTCATATAATAGCTCAAAATACAGAAGACAAGTGATTATAGGTTGTTCAGCCCAAATCAATACATCAATGCAATCATTATAGCTAAAATTTGGGGAAAATTGAAGACAGTTCAGAAAGATAGAACTAGAAGAGTAAATATCTGCTACTACAGAGCATCTTTTAGATATGACAGGGAATCTGTATCCATAAAATCTTAACAGTATGGTTGTCTAAACAAAATCTGCCCAAAGACAACAGTAGTAAATATGTCAATGTGGCTGAGAAAAGTTTCACAGGGTCCTTCTCCTAAATAGCTACAGTAATAAACTAAAGACTATTGAGAACTGCAAGAAAGGGTTTATGCATTAACATATGTACACATGGATAGATATTAAATAGTCTGATTATATATATAGTGTAGGTGAGTGAGTGTGGGTGTTCTTGGGTTTACATACACATATGTAACCACTGTAATTGAGTAAGTGGAGATAAATTTAACAAGGAGTCAAGGGGACAGGAAGAGTATTGGAGAAGGAAGAGAGAATGGTAGAAATGATGTGAATACAGTACTCATATATAAAATGTTGAAAATAATTCTCAAGGAAGCTTTGTAAAGAATGCCAAGATATGAATCATGATGGGAAAACCAGGGTATGACAGGGTCTGGGAATAATTCTTACTTTTCCATCATATGTGAAAATATTCATTGACTTAAAATTGTATTCATTAATGTAGCTATCATTTTAAATTATTCTAGTGTTTCTCCGATTTGTATTTTTCATTGCTTTTTACTGCTATCATTGTAATTTATGAAATAAACATATGATGTATGTTTATTACATTTTAGTCTTTTTCATTTTCACATTTTCTATTAAGTAAAATAAAAATAAACAGAAACTTTAGATGGGAAAGTCAATGTCTGTCCCTTTATTACTATGGAGGAATAATCTTTCTGGCGGTTCATTTTATTTTTAAGAAATATATAAAGATTGAGCAAAAATTGTTTTACAGAAAACCATTTAGGACAAATTTTCAGCCCTGAATAAAAGAAATGTCTTTTCCCCATGCCTGAATTGAATCATTTATGAAATTACACAAGATGCTCCTCTGTAGCTGACAAGCAATTCCCTGGTATTTCCAGAAACGGTATTTTCAGCAATGGGATAAGATTGATTTCCATATAGCTTTTATTATAGAGAAATATTACACTAAGGAACCATGACACCAAATTTCAATCATTTTACATCTTGAGTGTAGTGATTGAAAATTCTCATTTCAAATTGCAAACTGTTTTATTTTGTGGAATATCTCTCACAGAATTAAGCTGTTAGGGTAGCATTAATAGAAAAATATTTTAAAACTTTATCAGCATTATACATTCTTGTCATTTAGGGTGTCTTCATATGGAATATTTTCTTTTGAAAGTGAGCAAATTATGAGTGGTGTTCATTAGAGTAATCCATATGTGTTTATCTATATGTAGTTTCTAGTTGCCAACATTATCTAATAATTCTATTTCTGATTAAAATATTGCTATTAATTATAAATAAAATATTTATATACCTCAAATTTTGTGCATTAAACATGACTTTCAATTGCAGAATTTTGTATTTTATAATATTTTAAAAACATTTCTTCCCAAATTATAAATTTACATAAAAAGAAAAGATCATATGTTAACTGAAATACATAAGTCCATATCTTTGGATCTCTACTATATACATTAATATATATAAAAATTTTCAGGTTGTCCCAATTCTCAATGATTATGATTCTGTAAAATATGTTATTACTATGGATATCCATATGTCTTGTAACAGTTGCTATTTAAATGAAAATCTGTGAAGTAATATAAAATGCGGTCAAGATGACAAAACGCAATTACCAGTGACAGTCTCAAATTAACTGCAGGCTTTGCTTTCTTAGAAACCACTTCTATCACGTTGAAACCACTTCACAAAAATATTCTTCATAATGGTTTTTGAAAACTTGGAGATTATGAAAATATTGACCACTGAGAAAGTAAACTAGAATATTGAAAATAGAACTTACAGTGTAATTTTGAATGACAGAAATGGTTTTCCTTCTCTAAACATTTTCCAAAATTAATATGCAGAAAAGTAATATCTAAAGAGCCATTAATCACCTTCTCCAAATTCTGAGACATTAGTATCCTAAACTTTAGAATTACTTGCCTGTGTAAGTCTGTATATATACAATTATTATCATGGTTGTACACAGCATTTATGCATGCAACAATAAATGTAGATAGTTTATTAATGAATTTGATAATGGCATCAAAACTTTGTTTAAAAGACATGTCTTAGTTCCAAACGAAAATGTTATACTCTGTCTTTGGAAAACTGAAAACATATATGCATTCTAATTGACTATATTAACTGAAATACATTTACTGCTAATTTTTATATATAAAAACTTAGATATAGAAGACATCTGAATAAAAACAAAAGAATGACAGAGAAATTCTTCACGTTCAACTTTTGTAGGAAATTGTTATTGACTGGGAAGCCATGAAAGTTAAAACATAAGCTCTCAAGTAGGTGACAAAAATATTTTCTTCTAAATTTTTATCCATATGGTGCCTTGAATATCCAGAAAAGTCAGAGTGATCTAAGATATATCAATATGACACTAAATTTAGAATTCAACAAACAAATCACACAAATAATAAAATAAATTCAAAAGGAATGTCAGAGTGTGAGTGTGGTATGTGTGAGTGTGTGTGTGTGTGTGTGGAGAGAGAGAGAGAGAGAGAGAGAGAGAGAGAGAGAGAGAGAGAGAGAGAGAGAGAGAAATAGAGAGAGAGAAACAGAGTGAGAGAAGAGGAGATGTTGAGAGAGATTGAAGTTTAGTTGTGAGAAAAATTGACACAAAAGACACGAACAAAGTTAAAAATAGTGAAAAAAAGGAGACTGAAAACAAAATGGCAATTTGTAGAACAGTTTTAAAAAGAAAATAAAAGTAGATTTCTGGTAAAGAAATGTAACCACGAAAAGGAATGAAATTTGGTGACTGTTCCTAACATGGCAGCTATTTCCAAGGGTTGCTTTCTGTATGAATGTGTTTTCATATTTGTGTGGAAAACATGACTAAATATTTTATTGTCTCTAGTTTTCAAAGAAAATTTAAAGAACTTTTGACTTATTCATAGTAAATCAATACCTATTTTCTATACATTACTTCTGTCTATTTTAGCATCAGTAAATTGTTTTTTAAAATATGGAACACATTTTCATTCAGATCATGTATAGATATAGTATAAATATAATTTTATTTATACATGTAATTCAAATTACATTATATTAGAATCAAATGAAAAGAGCTTTTATCCATAAAAGAGCTTAAAACATAAAAAATAATTTAAGATAATAAAAAGAACAAAAACAAACTTCATAATTAGAACATGCTAGAAATCATAGGTGGACTAAGTGTGAAGAAGGAAGAGGAAAAGAGAGAGGAGGAAGGAAAGAAATACAAAAAGGAGAAAGAGATGTAAAAAAATGTTTTGGATAATGTAAGTGAGCAAGAACGTAGAAGGCAGATGTAATGAATTTGATACTTTTTCTTTTATAAAACAAAAAAATTTAAAGAGAAAGCCTGGAGTTAAATATTCTCTACACTAAAAATTTGGTATTAAAATTTTAGTATATATTTTATGTTATGAACATAGGTAAAATAGGATAAAATTGGTAAGTATACAGCAAATATATAAACTTTCATACAAATTATTTTTACTTAGAAGAAATGAAATGTAGTTCATACTGGAGATCCGTATGTTCTAGCATCTCTGATACAGGGTGGTTCTCTGGAAAAACCCATTCATAAAGTCTGTGACCTACAATGCTGTACAGCCTGCAGGATATGCTAGGGTAATAGTAGCACAAGACTTGCAACCAATCAATATCTGACTTGACTTAAGGGCCACTCCGTGAGACAGAACCCATACCAGGAATGCTTGAGTGACCAAAAATGAGACTTGATAGCAAAGGGAACTAGTGTAAAACCAAATAATACTGCTCTAAACAAACAAGCAAAAAACAAAACTAAACTAAAAACAAAAAATAAATGAACAAAAAACAACATACAAAAATCAAAAAAAGCAATAAAATGACAAAATGACCACTAGTCATTGTTCAGCCATCATCATAGAATTGTACTCCAGCAAGTGGGAACAAATACAAACACACACAGCTGGACATTATGCAGAGAATGGGAAACTTTGAAACACACAGCCCTAAATGGGATGTCTTCATCAAATCTCTCCCCTCAGAGCTCAGGGAAACTCACAGAGGATTGGTGTTTATTATAGTATTCAGTTTGATATTTTCATGAGATTCCTGAATGTCTGAATGTGTGGATGTCTGATGCTTTTGCCTTCTTTTCCTTGTGTTTGTCTTTTCCAACTATGTTTATATTAGCATATTATATCTTGTTTTGTTATATGTTATTATTATTATTATCCATTAGAAGTCTGTTTGTTTTGTCATGAGAAACAGGGAGCAAGTGGATTCAGATAGGAGATGTTGTAAGAAACTTGGAGGAGTAGAGGGAAAGGGATATATTATGTGAGAAAAAAAGATCTATTTTCAATGAAAGGAAAAAAATCTGTTAAAATAAAATAGTAAAAATCCAGATTATTTTATTTGACTTAATGATATCTCATCATCATAATGAGATAACAGTCTGAACCATAGGGTATAGATAAATAGAGAATGTCCTTGTTGTGGACACTTGAGTACCTTACTTCAAATTCTTAGGCACAGATACTATAGCTGAGCTTGCTGGTATGCACTTGTAATCCCAGGGCTTGGGAAACTAGGATCAGCAGCTCCCTAGGGCTTGCTGACTCTTCTGCCTCACCTAATCACAATTCAAACCATTTTAACTATAGATCCTGTCTCAGAAACAAACAACAAACAAAAGAACAACAGCAAAAATCATAAAATTAAAAGAAACTGAGAAACAACACTCTACATTTACCTCTGTCGACTAACAACCCACACACTATACACACACACATGCACACAAACACACACAGTAGAAATCTTCAAGTGAAAAACTATTGGCACCTACAAATTTAATATCAATCATTGTTAAAAGATTCTACATATCCTAATGTCCTAAATAGTCTCAAAGCAGAAATAGTGGAATAATCAGAAGGAAAATGAATAAACATAACTAGTAATGCTTTGTTATAACTAAAACATGCATAGACATGTACATATGTAAATTTTAAAAGGACAATTAAGGTAAACATATCAATTCTTCTCTTATAGACATTTAAAAGACATAGCAAATACAACTATAGAAATTAGAAGTATAAATAGAGATAAATATTTGAGAATAAAAATATTGGTATTGGTCATTTTACTCAAATATTTCATGAACTTAATCTATGACATAATGTCTGTCAGATATTTGCCTTAATTACATAAAAAATGAACTAAATACTTATATGTTAATATACTCAAATGAGTTTAATAGTTTACTTTGTTCCAAAACTCATATGGGCATGAGACATGAATAACAAACAAATTGCTTTAACAGGTGAGACAGGGCTGTCTGAGATGGACAAGCAGCCTGGTTAATCTTTACAAGTGCCTATCATCTCTGTTACTTGTCACATTGGTGATAACAGTAGTGTGGTCTGGTGGTATGTAAATATATCCATGTGTCATTCTCCTGAGGGTTACAGGATGCCACTTGGTGACAGGAGTATGCAGCTGGACTGAGTGGCAGCTTTATGACAAAAATAAAACATGGCAAGGTACATGCTTTAGTGTGCCTGATCTGCCAATGCCAGTGTGTCAGAGGGCAGAAGAGGATGCTATAAGACTTTAGAATACATTCATAACCTTAACTACAGGTATTCAGAACATATACATACTGAAAATCTATGGATGGCACACACATCCCCTCTCTTCTGGTCAGTGGCAGAATGTAAATACTTTAATACAATTTAGTTTCCATCAAATGGCCTGTTTAGTTCTTAGCAGAAAATAATCAGAGAGTTTTTTTGTACTCTTTACTACATTAAGGAGCAGAAGTATCCACAGAAGCTTGAATATCCCAATGCATATTATATAGATGATTTAGCAACTAAAAATCTACTGTCGTTTCTAAGCATTAGCATTCTTCTTACAAAATTGTATATACCTTTTGTTTTGGTAATAAAAACAGTTTTCATTTATATAATTAAATGCTGTTTCTGTTATGCACACACACACACACACACACACACACACACTTATAGTTCTCTAACACAGTGAAAACTTTCAATAAAAAACAGGTATGTACATAAAATAATTTACCCTACCTTAAGACTGACTGAATTCACTGTTTCCTTAAAATGACGTAAGAATTCTTCCTTTCAAAATCTTTTCAATCATTTTGTTGCAATGATCACTGAGCCTTAGTAAGGTGTGATCATGAGTGTTTGTGTGTATGTGTGTGTGTGTGTGTGTGTGTGTGTGTGTGTGTGTGTTTGTGAGAGAGAGATGTTTCCCATAGAGGGCTAAACATTATGAAATTTCGTATTCTTCCCACATTGATATATTTACATTCTCTGCATAATCACCATCTATTAAAGAAAACGCTTTCCTGTTGTGGTTGAGAGATGCACTATATTTTGGATATATTACAAATCATCAGGAGCCAATTTAATGCTGTGTCTATTTAGGAAACTAATAGTAGTAGGTTCTTCCCTAAGGCACATGACCTTTCATCTTCTGCATGTAGATACCAAGCATTATAAGCACCATTTGTGAACCTGGAAATAATTTGTCAGTGCTGAAAGCTGCTATTCTTGCAATGGAGAAGAAAAGAAAACTTACTTAGTTAAGACAGTCTACAGATGATACAGGCAAATATGGATATTTCAACACAAAACAATAAGGAGAGATTATTATCTATCATTCTGCAAAAAATAATTTTAATTAAACAAAGACTTTAATATAAAACATTACATTCTCTGACTGTTAGAGGGTAACAGAAAATATATCAAGAAATAACAAATGAAAATTATTTTTATGAGGTCTTTGATAACTCTGGAAATAATGCCAAAATTAATCAGTGAAACCCACAAAATTAACAATCTTCTTTATATCCTACATAATCAGTATACTAATGAATAGGTAACTTGCAGAACAGGAAAAAATTTTCCTTTGTATATATTACAGAAAATTCATCTCTAGAATTCCAAGAAACTGAAAAGATTGTGCAACAAGTAAACAAGTCATTCAACACTGAAAAGACTAACAGGAGAAACACATTGCTAAATATGTATTACATGTGACCAATAAATACACAAAAAATAGTATAACCTCATAAGTTGTTGGAGAGGCTTCCATATGAAAACTACCTTGAACTTGCATCTTACTGGAGTCAGAATGTTAGACATTAAAATTTCAAACAGAAATACTAGTAGTAGAGTGAACAAAAAGGAACCCTTACATAATGCTGGGCGAATGTAAGCTAGTCAAGCCAATATGGAAGCAAATATGAAGATTTCCCAAAAGCCTAACAATGCATCTAGCATATGGCTGTGCCATACTACTTTCGGTTATTTCAGAAATGATTCTAATTGAATATATCAGAGATATACTTACTCACTAGAGTTTGTTGCTTTAGTATTCAAAAGACGTATCATGGAGCCATACTATGAGCCCAGCCATAGAGGAATATATAAAGGAAATATGACCCTTATATACAATGAGAATTTTCTATCATATAGAATAATTAAATTTTGTCAATTTCATTAATAAGTAGACTACTTGATATCGTCACTTCAAATGAGTTAATATTTTCCCTCATATGAGTTTCCTATATTCTATATACTCATACAAGTGAAGTTGTCTATGGGAGTAAAGCAAAATAATGAGAACATGGAAATAGAGATTGTGTATACTCAGTAGGGAATTTGCTAAATGCAATATGTATCTCTAAATACAGTAAATCAAATACTTTTAAAAGGATGAACTGCACTGAGATTTTGTAAATAACACTGAACCAAAAAAAGAAACAACACAGAAATCAAAGTTAATAAATCTCCATGGCCTTGTAAGTCAAGAAAATATTCTTTTAATACCTAATTCTTAATAACCATAACTTGTGGGTCAAATAGCTTATAAAATAAAATATTTATTGATAAGGAAAACTGTGACATGTCCTAAGTGCATAACAATCAATATTTTCCTGAAACATGTAGTGCATATACATAAAACAACCAAAGAAAGGAATGGACATAGTCAATTAAATATTATATGTGACATCTAAAAATATTATTAAATCAGGTTGAATATTTAGTTGACTATGTCCAGTCTTTTCTTTGGTATTTTTATTAGTTCATTGAGAATATCATATATTGTGTTTTGATCACATTTCCCCTATATCTCCTTAACTCTTTCCAGAACCTCTTTCCCTTTCATTCCTGACCCAAATTTGTACATTTTATTTTTTTTCCAGCAAAAACAATTTGCACTATTAATGTATTACTCAGTGTATGGCTATTTTTAATTAAAATTTCAACAGATTTTATACATGATATGGTTGTTTGAATAAGAGTGGTCCCCATAGGCTCATGTATTTTATTTGAATGTTTGGTCCTCAGGGAATGAATGGTACTACTTGATAGAGAATAGAAAGGATGGTCATATGGGAGTAGGTACGACTTTCTTGGAGGAAGTATGTCACTGTGGGTGGGCTTTAGCATTTCAAAAGCATAGGACAGGCCCAGTGCCTCTCTCTTTGTTCTGTCCTTTGATGTGGGTGAAGAGTTCTAACATACTTCTCCTGTACCATGTCTACCTGTTTGTGTCATGCTACTTGCTTTAATCATACTATATTAAATCTGAAATCATAAGAAAGGACACGTTAAATATTTTCTCTTATAAGAGTTGCCTTGGTCACAAGATCAATTTATAGTAATAGAATATTGACTAAGACACCTGAGTACATCATTTAAATCATTGAATCTTTTCTCTTGATCCTGCAACTCCTCTTATATTTTCTCCTACTTCTCATATGAATAACCTCTTAGGTATTTATCATGACATACACACACACACAAACATACACTCATGCAAACATAAATACAGTGTGTTGTCTCCGTTTATTGTTGCTTCTAGTATCTTTATGTGGGGCTCAACACTGTTAAAGACTGATTTTTTCTTTTTCTCTCAGCTACTAATGGCTTATACCTCTTCATCTAGTGCTTGGTCTTGTAAACTTTTTCCATCCACATTGGCATGTCAACTATTATTGTGGCAACCTTGTTGATGAATTTTTGTGGTTGCAGCTCTACTTTTATATATAGTTGACAGTATCTAGTGACGGACATCCTGGTGTTCTGATTTGTGTGCAATCTTTGATTTCCTCTTCCAGAAAGTTCCCTGAGCTTAAAGTGTAAGTGTTGTAGATGTATCACTTGGATAGTCACATGGTCAGTTTTTCTCTGCAGTTTAAATAACAGTGGATTTACAAGTATGATTCCAATAAAATTTAAATTAATGATTTATAGTGTTATGTTCAAAAACTGAAACTTTCATGTAATCATCAGTCCAGGTATAATAGTACAAACTTTCTTTTCTGTATATCTTGACTTAACTATAAGAGTAATATTAAAATTAATATCACTGAGATTTAGAAAATCTATTCTGAATACAAAATGCCTTACACACACTGTCAATTTTTTTATTTTACAGATGATGCTCTTATGTTAGTAATGATGGAAAATTTCCTTAAAATGACTTCAAGCTGTTGTTTCTCCACTCTTCTTTTTCAATTAGGAAACAGTCTTTGAAGTCTTATAAGTACTTTCACATATTTAGTCAAATGAACTTATAATACTTCATGTAAAAACCATTGTTCCCACTTTCTCTCACTTATTCACCATTCACAGTTATCAGTATGAACTCATCAACACAAGCTTTAAAACACACATGTCAATTACTATCTTCTGTGTAGGTGCTGGTATATTATTTTGAGGTCAACTGTTCAGGGTGATTCCAATTCTTTTCTACCAGGTGCCAAGAGAAAAATGTCATTTCCAATTACCCACTAATGATACATTATTGAGCAATATACAAAGGCAAGCAATCAAAACAATAATCATGCAAAATCTGTTAATATCAACTGTGTCACCAAGTGTGAAGGACAAAGTCATTCATTTATTCCCTCCTTTAAAAAAAATAACAAAATTAAATAAAATAAGGTAAAACAAAAACCACTGCATCTAATTTGGACAGGACTAACCAATTGAATGAAAAGAGCCCAAGAGAATCCATGAGAATCTGAAATCCATCTGTTTGCAGACTCAGTAGTACCATAGATATACTAATCTTAAAGTTATATATACAAAGGTCTGGGTACAGACCCAGGAAGTCCCTGGCTTGCTGTCTTGGTCTCTTTGAGTTCCTGTGAACTTTGATCAATTTGATTTAGAGGGAATTGTTTTCTTTGTGTCTGCCATTATGTCGTACAATCTTTCTGTCTTCTGTTCCACAAGATTCCCTGAGTTCTGAAGGAAGAAATTAGAGGGAGACATCACATCTATGGTTGTGTGCTCCATGATCTCTCACACTCTGTGTAATTTCTGGCTCTGAGTCTTTACCCTTAAGAAGTTTCTAAGAGAGAATACATTTTAAAAACAACTAAAATAAGGTACAAATAGAAGCAAATATGTAACTTATTGTAAAATCAGCACATACATATTGAAAATTAAATACTGCAATTTCCTATAATATTTTTTCATACATTGTTTTGTTTTATTTTTAACATTCAAAAACATAATTAAAGAAATAAAATTTTTACCTTTCTTCCCCTTCTCCCGGTCCCCTCCCGCTACCCCCCACCCCTCCTCCTTCCCCCTTCTTCCTTGAAAGAGGGCATGGTGCCCTGCCCTGTTGGAAATCCAAGGCCCACCACCCTCCCTCCCGGCCTAGGAAGGAGTGCATTCAAAAAGACTCAGTTCTCAAAAAGATAATATAATATTTTTAATAATTATCATACTGCAAAGCTATTTAAAAACTATAAGTCTCCAGTTGAGAACAGCAAGATTTGTGTTTCCCACATGAATTTCAGACTAAATCTAAGTAGTACACATAATGACTATTCAAATTACAATCTGATAGTTTCATTTAATCTCATGGAATAAAAAAGCATAAGAATGACATTGCATCAAAGTATATATTATCATTTATCACAGCTTAAATGTGTAAAATATGTGTTCTCTTCATATTGGTTTCTATCATAGTTTTTGCCTTTGTTAAATTTAGGTATTGAAATCTATCTATTTTTAATGATTAAATGTGAATCTCCTTCATTTATTATATATATAAGATTATTTCTCATAATTGTAACTTGTATTTATAAGTTAGTGAGAGAAAATATTTAAAGCTTTGTAGTTTCTACAAAGGCCATCCATGTTACTGCATTTATTCCCAATAGAATGTTATATGGATAAATAGGGCACTGCTGTTGCTAAATAAAAGAAAATGTAATAAGTAATCAAATTATGGTAACAGGTTCTCAAAATATACAATATAGAGATATAAAATGAAATTTTATAAAAAAAACATGTATTATTTTTAGTTTGGTTGTATTGCAGAAGTGTTTTTCCGCACATTGGTCCATAGGAGAGGCATGGCCAGCCAAATGACTTTTGCATAAACTTAAAATATCAACTTTATTAGAGTATATACCCTACAGTGGCAAAATTTTAGTTGGAATATATGAAGGTCAAACTGAAATTAAAGGGTAAAATGAAATTATTAACTCAGTGAAGAAATTAAAAAGTGAAACAAATATAGTGAATATAACAATCATTTGATCCAAGATAGGGTGAGTATAAAAAAGGGACAGCACAGAATTTAAGAGTATGTGAGTTCTAAGAAAGCTCAGGACAGCACCCTGTTTCTTCTTTAAAAAGAGAGAGAAAGAAAGCTTGGAGTTGGATAGATGGAGAGGATCTGGGAGGAGATGGAGGAAGGGAAACCATGATCAGAGTATTTTGTATTTAAAAATTCATTTACATTATTAAAGAAATTATATAAGCCATATTTTCAAGTTTGTCAACAATTGCAGTTGAAAAGGGATGTAAGTAGAAATATATATACAAAAATCAAAGGAAAAGAGATGTTAAAGAAACTGTATATATATTTTAGTGGAAAAATGTTTACATAATCTTACTGTGTTAAAATACATGGAAAAATGATAAAATGTGTAATAAAAATGGGATTGATCACACAATAAGAAAATATAGTCAGATCTGAAAGAAGGAGAAATGGAAGTCCAGAAATATTTGTGAAAAATAAGATTTGTTTATATACACATTATTATTCCATTAATAGACTTTTATAGAGAGCGTCTACCTGGCTTGATAATGTAAATTCAACAAAATATTTGCAAACAAATAATAGTTATCTTTTATAAGATATTTTAAAACAAAAAAGAGATTTTACAAAATATTAAAGGAAAACATATTTTTTTGATACAAAAGTCAATAGAAGAAAGAGATTTATATGAGAAAGTGACAAATTTATTTCATGACTGATTATACAAAATCCTAAATGTGTTAATAGCAAAGTTAGGTTAGTATATGAAAAGGAGCACATATTTAGCAGGTGAGAAATAGTGTTTGTATTAAATATTTACATTCAGTAATCAGCAGGAAAAATTTATGAGATTAAATAAATAACAACACACATGTGATATATTTATGTTTAAAAGCATTTTTGAATAGAGTAACTCTCCTAAGATTATGAATTTCTTAAGGTCTATGACAAAGATGTTACCCATGGACCAATCCCTGATATTATTTTAATCATAAACTATCAAATGACTTTCATAATGTTCCTAAATGATGCATTTATCTATCATTGTCTAGCTTTGGATTTTGTACCTGAACTCATTATCTCTACTTGTTTGGTTGATAGACCCACTGGTTGTTTACACTTTTTCACTAATATGAATATGAGAGTAAAATTGTCCCTCTGCCATGCCAATTTTATTTATTTTGTGTATAGACACCTTAGGAAATTCTGTAACACATGGTAACTCTAATTTTAATTATCAACAAACCTCCATATTCTTGTTCATACACTTGGAACAGTTTGTTTATAGAAATCTAAGGCTCCCCAGGCCTGTGCACAAGACTTATTTTTCAAGTTTCATTAGAACTTGTTATTTAGTTGTTCTGATACATAATTATTATTGGGATAAAGCTCTGATGGGGAAGGATACATAAAGCTAGCTGTAATTCATAAATCTGTTGTCCATTTGTTTGTCACCTTTTTTGGTTTTTAAGATTATTATATAATTGCAATATTACCCTTCCTTGTTCTCACTCTACCATCCCATATGTCCCACCAGGCTGTTATTGGAATTCATGTCTGTTAGGGTTCTGGAGAAGTTTGACAAAGATCACCATGCAAGTATGTAATCATCATGAGCATTTATTATTCCAGTATGCTGGGACCATACTTTCCATATAAAGGCAAAATGATTATGATGCCCAGAGAAGTTCACAGGCCTCTCTTAAGCATAGCTAAGGGAAGTTCCTAGAGCAATTATGTCATTTTAGATAGGATTGTCTTAATCAAGTGACAGTCTTATAAGTCTCTTCTAATTGACTATGGCAAGTAAGGGCTAGTAAATGTTAGTTTTTCCATTTTGGAGCAGACCTGGACAATCCCATGGTTTGTCATTATTGAGTTATCTGCTGGCTGTGGCTCAGGCCTGGCTTCCTCATTCTTGCTGTAGGGTGTGATGGAGATTGATTGTCCTTTGATGGTGGCTCGCTCAGAAAATGTTTATTGAATCCCAGGAAACTGAAATTGAGGCCTGATCACTGAGAGAAGACCTAGCAGTCTGTTATGGTGTCTGCTTGGTCCTCTCAATGGCCACTATTTTCCCTAACTTCAATTGCATGCAAATATATATATGCATATATCTATATACATATATATTCTTAATATAACATTTTCAGTTCTTATAATAATACATGCATTTTTTTCAGTGGTAACTATCTGTCATTAGAATACAAACTGGAAAAACAAAATAAACTACAGTGTACAGCCCAGTTATGTCTTTGGTTGCTCTTGTTGGAGTCCACTTTTTATTCTACCAACACATTTTTTTGATATGTAACTTTCAAACATCATTGGCCATTCAGTATTTTCTACTTCATTTTATTGATTATTTTCTTTACTGAACAATATTTACAGCTTACTATATCACCACTGTCAAATTTCATTATCAGAATTTGTGCGGTCTCTCTGAGGAAATGATAACCTCTACCAATGTGCAAATGAAATTCCTCCATTGGTTTAGAGAGACAAGGATTTAACTCTTCAATCTATTTTGAACTGTTTACAAAACATGACCTGTACATTAGAGAATAATCTAATGTAATACATGCAATCATTTAAAAGGGAATTATATCAAATAATAACAATCAAGTTCATTTTTATGACTTACAAACATGTCTTAGATTGATTTTCTGATATAGTAAGAATTAAAATACATGAAGTTTCACGTACAGCAGCTAGCAGCAAGAAAATATTTCAGACAGAGCAGCATAATCAACTGAATGAAACCACTTTTACTAAATGTAAAGAAACATACCACAAGAGACAGAACTCAGCAAGCAATGAGAGAGAACCCCTGCAAATCAGGGGAATGGGACTCTGCAAAGCCAAAGTCCATCCTCTGTTTGAAGACTATGATTTTGGGGGTTTCTTTTCTCTAATTTTGGATTAGTAGATTCAAGCACAAAACTGGGAAACCTGATAGGCCTACTTCTTTGAGGAAATACCTCATTAGGCATTGTGTTCATTTTACCATTAATCAGCTGAGGCCTGGGTAGTACTAACAGGAGAAAAGACCTTCCATGCCTTTGTCTAAAGTTGCTATGTCAGGAGAGTGAAAAAGACAGAAGCCAGCTTATTTATTATCTATGTGAGGTCGCTATTTCTATCTCCATCTAACTGATAGTTCAGGTATTCTTAGATGGATTTATATCTGCATAAACTTTTTGTGGTTTTAGAAGGGATGTAGAAATCTATTGACAATGACATAAATTCTTGTAAGGTTTTTGAAACAGGATACTTGAAGTGCAGTGATGAAATGTAATTGCTTTGCTCGTCTTCTTCATTATGGTGGATGCCAAGCAGACATAAGCATTTTTAAGGACCAATTAAGAAAGGGCAAGCTTCAGAATACACTTAACATAGTTTGGTACATTTCTTTTTGATAAGTTGAAAACACACACAGAAACAGAAACACACACACACACACACACACACACACACACCACAATTAATTCACCCCAGAAAGGGAACCCATGACAATTGTACCAAATCCAACTTGGTGGACCAATGTGTTTCTTTTAGGAGATTTTAACAGAAAAATGGGTGAGGAGTTCTTGCAAGAAGATAGAAGAGCTTAGCCCTGGAGCTCTTAGCTCAAGTTGAAGGCAGCTGAGAAGCCAAGAAAATCTTTCTAGGCAGTTCATCTGGTCAGTCTCCAGGCACCTCAGCAGTCATTGTTTACGTTTTAAACTGGTGGTGAGGGGCACTTAAGAATCCTCTAACTTCCTATTCTCCCAGAGATGTGACAAACTTTTGTTTATCCCCTAAGGCTCATGAGCATTCTGCTGCTCTCTTCAGGGAATGTTTCACTTCAGAGGAAATTGCTATATAACAGGTAGAAAAATTTTAAGAGAAAAATAGCACATCTTGTCTTTTGGAACAGATATCTGTAGATGCTTCCAAATGCTTTGAGATCTTCTATCTCTGCCACAGTTGGAGCCTCAGTCACTGTGCTACGTTACCCAGCACTCATTTCTTGTTTTACTCAGACTGTAAATGTTTCTCCCTCAAAATGTAATGTAATAAAAATTAAGAAATAGTCAGTGATGCACCTGAAAGATGAAGGAAGATTTTAAAAAATAGATAGCAGTTGGTACACACTGGGCAGAAACTGAGGAGTTCATGTTAGATTGTAGCAGAGCTGATTCAATGCCATATTGGTCAGAGGACAGTTCAGTGATTTGAAATACCATCCCCAACACAATATTCATAGTAACCACACAGGAAAGTTTCCTCTACTTATGTTTAATTATTTTAATAATTATTTTAATAATTGCTAACATTTTTACTATTCTGAAACTATAGTAATAAGAAAATATATAAGCATAGAAATAAGTTTATTAATATAAAGTGTATAATAATTACAAAGTCAACATACAAATATTAAAAATTGATGTGGATTTGTATTACTGTTTTTCACTTTTAATTTGAAAAATCATAACATGTTTTTCAATTATTTAAGATTGATAATTAGGCTTTAAAAATATAGAAAAGCTTAACAATTATTTTATAGCATTACATTTTAACAAGTCATTATTAACATGGAGTGGTTTACTAGCAAAAATGTGAAGCTATTTAAAAAGAATCAATAAGAGAAATAACATTTATATACCTGTTCTAATCCAGGTTTAGTATAAATAAATTATTCTATATTCACCTTGTGTGTGGATAAAGTGTATAAAATCACTAAATCTGATTTGTCATACTCAATTACCATACATCTTTTGAAGTTTTTCTCTTTAACTAAGCTTTCTATGATTTCTTTATTCTTTACATGTCCCAATATTATATCTTCTTTACTGTAGTTGGAATTTTCATTCATTTGATTCTGGGGAAAACCCTTTATAATCAAATGATTGTTTCTATCTTCAAAAACAAAAGACAGCCATTAGGAGATTTACTATCCATGCAGTTCAGCATTTCTCCTTCTGAAGCTATGTTTTTGGAATTTCGTAACCATATAGTGGAGGAAATTTAGAAAAACAAACAACCAAAACTACCAAAAATGTAGCTTGATATTACATGATATCATCTTTTAGTTGCAATTACATCAAAGTTGGGTGAAATAATTGAATGATATCTTACAAACAAGAACTTTGGCTATTCACAAAATGTTATTCTGTAGCAGCTTATGCTATTGTGAAAAGGAAAATTGAAAATTCAGTAATTGCTTTGCTAGACAATATCATAGCACTGAAAACAGACTATGCTCACACATGAATGAACTGTAAAGAAGCAGGCAGATTTACATATTTACCTTTTTACACAGTTCAAAAAGTTTTCTCTGATATTCATTATAAAACAAACTGTATCTGAAACCTTGAGAGTGTTAAATGAAATATTCTTAGATTACTGTAATTTGAAGTGACAATTTTATTTTATACATAAAAGACATTATGGGGAAAATTGAAGGTATGTTGAAAAAACTAAACTTAGAAGAAATGTTTTCAATGATTCCATTTCATTAAAACTTATCTAATTGTTTTTATATAATAGTGAAACCATGTTTAATATTGCATTTTATTAATAATCATTGTCTTCACTACATCAATCAGTTTATTTTGTAATCTCAAAATGTTGCAATTAGAAGAAAATTCAAAGTTGAAGTATTTGACAACTTCAAGGATCATGTTTTATTTCTGGATTTGAAGATAAGGAGCTAAGTTACTGAGCTTACAATCTTTCATGGGTTTAACAGGGCCGAATTCAGTTAATTCACCTCTACTGAGATATAGAGAATCATTCTTTTGTTTTTAAATGGCAGAATGGCACAAGCTGTGCATATGTCAGAAAACTAATAGTTAATTATTGTGTTTCCTAACATGCTAAAAGAATTCTTATTCTCTTAACATGTTTTTTCTTATGTTTCTTAGAATGTTGTCATCATATACTCCAATATTTTATGTTCTAAAAACAAAATAAAATGATAAAAGTTTAGTCCCTATGTTATTAATTCAGACAATTGACATATTGTATACATATTTGTAAATGTATGGCATGATTTCCACAGGGAATATTTTCTTTATAGACACTGGATGCTAAAGAATCCAAATTTATTTGTCACAATATTTTAGAAACTTTGTAGGAATGAACTAATGAGGGAGAGTAGCTTTCTTTGTGGGAAAGAAGGGTAAAGTTAGAGCTGTTCTTTAAGAGTAAGGAAAAATGCTTATTAAAGTGTCTACATTGACAGCTGTGATTTGAGTATCTATGATGTTGGGGATTCTTCTCTTTGGTATGAAATTTCTTGTATGATTTTATTAACAAAATAGTGGCTTGGAAGTGTACAGTGATGAAAAACATCATTTATCTTTAACATTTGTATGTATGTTTGACAATGCTGCATAAAGAAAGAAAGATTAAATTTGAAGTCCTTTATTAAAGAATACAGTGCTCTCCTACTCTACCCTAATGGCTGTCTGGTCTAACAGGAATCTAATCTAAAAGAGGTCTACTCAAATGGTCCTGAACAAAATAACTCTCTATTGAACCATCCAAGTAATGTTATATAGGAAATAACGAAGAAATCTTGTCTTAATTTTCATAGAAATCTCCACTATAATGGAGAAATTTTCTTTACTTATACTACTGACTCAGAGTAAAAGGGAAATCTACAATCAGATAGTATTAATCATAACTAACATGCCACTTCTAATATATTTTGTGTGAGGGAAGACATTGTATTCAATACTTCACTGCTTTGAATGTGCTAATCCAGATCTCATGCATAAATAGAATTGTTCTGAGTCAGGGGCATCAAAGTGTTTCAACACATAATAGGGAACAGCCTACATTGGGGAGTTCAAAACATAGTAAGTCTGATTACAATATTTTCCTTAAACATTGGTTAATGTGAATGGGTTGAGTATACACTATGTAAGGAGAATGAATACATAGTTATAAATTATCTAAAATCACATTGTTAACTTGTTTACAGGCTGAGTGAATGACTGATTTGTTAAAGACAAATTTCAATCAGCATTTCTCAGAAAAACCATTCCCACATGTATTTAACCAATTATTTTTTTTTAGTATGTTTTACAAAGTACAAGATGCCAGGATACTTAAAAGTTGTAATGGTGAAAGACTATGTCCGGTGTCTCCTGTGATGATAGTCAAAGTGATATTTCTTAGGTTCATGATTCTTAGTACTGTTATTCACTGTAGCAGTTTAAGTATTCCATGTGATAATGACTGTACAGATTTGCCAATTCTGTCATGTTTAGCGAAGGTGATAAGTTCAACCACTTCTGTTCACATTCTGGAGAACAAGGCCAGGTAAATGTACACTGCAATATTTAATTATACCAAGAATTTTCTCCAACAAGTGAGGAACATCATCATTTCTATTAGCTGATTTTTACAAAGCATTTCTTTAGCATTACAGCGACCATTAGAAATTGAAGACCTAAATCTTCCAATTGTTATAAGACATAAACACATTAGATACATGCATAAGAGAATTAAAGATGGAAGTTTATTTTTATTTCTATTTCAAACTACTTTTACTTTTATGCCTTTTAGAGAAGAGATTTTGTTTTGAGACAGGGTTTCTATGTACAACTCTAGCTGTCCTAGAACTAGCTCCATGTCCGTAAACAAGTTTAGATTTGAACTTAGAGATCTGTCTTCCTTTGTTTTAGAATTAAAGGTGTGTGCCAGCACATCTGCCTTTGATTTTTATATCTTAAGTATGACAGACTTTTGCAAAATACATTGTTGATATCTCTATTCATTGAGGATATTATGTCACATAACTCAATTTTTCAAAAAGTTTACTCTTTAAATTTTTTTCATGCAATATATTTTAAGCCTGTTCTATTCCCTCCTTTCACTCCTATCACATTATCACTAGCTCCATCCAAAAAACTTCAGACTCTTTTCTTTTCCTATCTTTTCAAATAAAGCAAGAGCAAAATAATAAAAAATTAAAACAAGAAAAAACAATTAAACAAAAATGTGCAAAAATAAAGCAAAAGTACATAGAAAAACATGGAGTTCATTTTGAACTGTGCACTTTCACCTAGTCGTGGGGCCCATCCTGGAGTATGACTAGTACTATTTCATTGGAGAAAACTGATTTTCACTTTCCCATCAGATAACAATTTTGAAAATGTTTCGTGGTTAGGGGTAGGGTTTTTTTGTCCACTTACCCTTGCCAGTTATCAGATTCTGTCTCGTTTTAACCTGTTTAGGTCTAGTGTATGCTGTCACAGTCTTTGTGAATTCATATGCATCTCCAACTTTTCTATCTAGAAGATAGAGTCATGGAGTTATCTTATATTTCTGGCCATTAATCATTCTTAATGCTATTCTGTATAGATCCCTGAGACTTGAGCAAAGGGGACTGGTAAAGATAATCCATTATGGGTATGTGATCCAAAGTCTCTCATTCTCTGCACATTTCCAGGTTTGTGTCTTAGTGTTAACTCTCAACAACTGTAAGAAGCTTCACTGACGATGGTTGAATGGTACACTGATATATTGGTACATCAATATGTCATTAGTATTCAATTTATTGCTATGTTGCTTTAAAGAATAATAGTAGAGGCCTTTCCTGTACATAACCTGGGAGTCTCAGGTTATTAGCTACCTCATCTACATAAGGTATGGGCTGTATATCATACAGTGAGTTTTCTTGTATCATTTCAAAAGGCTGTTAGTGGTAATTGTCCTCCATATTTTTTACTTTATCCTGACCTTTCATACCTTCACTTTTAAAATATTTTATCTGTTTATAAAACTATATCAATTTTCCTGTTTTTGTAAGATCCCCACTCCCTTTGTCTTTACTATCTAACAAACGTCTATGGCTATTCAGTTCAAAACACATATCTAAAGCTTAAAAACCAGCATTCACATATCAAAGAAAGCATACTAATATTTTGTGTCTGGGTTATCTCACTCAGAATTATTTTGGTGTCCTTTTCTATTTACCTAAAATTTTCATAATTTCATTTTTCATTGGAGCTGGATAATACTTTATTTGATTATTTATTAACCAATTGGTGGATATCTAGGCTGTTTCCAATTCTTGAATTTCTAAATTGGACACAATGAGCATGGAAGAGCAAGTATCTGTTGGGGAAAGGGTCGCTTGTTCGTCTTGGCTGCTTAGCCACGAAATAACCACTCAGAAAACCATATTATTTACAATACTGTTTGGCCAATAGCTTAAACATATTTCTGGCTACACTCATATTCTAAACTAACCAATCTCTATTATTCAGTATATCGCCACATGGCCGTGGCGTATGAGCTAAATTTCCCAGCATCTGTCTCAGGCAGCAGATCCATGGCTTCTCCCTGACTCTACCCTTCTTCCTCCCAGCATTTAGCTTAGCTTTCCTGCCTATCTAAGTTCTGCCTTGCTTTAGGTCCAAATGCCTCATTGATAAAGGGGACTAATGCTTAAGAGATTTCTAGAGCAGGAATGCCCAAGAAACCTCCTGTATCAGGAAATCAAGACCAAAGTGACCTCTGGAAGTAGGCAGGAATGACAGAGTGACCCTGGTAGCAGGGAGGAAGTCCCAAGCAACATCTGGGAATAGGCAGGAAGGCATGAACAACCTCTGAGAGCAGTCAAGCAATGCATGCAAAGTCCAAGCCATCTCCAGAAGCAGGTAGGAAGGCCCATGCCACATCTATGAGCCCTGAATGACTGGAGCCTTGGCTCTGACTCTACCTTGAGGAATGACCATCTAAGTTATGGACTCAGTAGCATTGGGAAAACTTATCACTGGAGAACCAGTCTCTACTATACCAAATGGAAAAAAAGATGGGTAGAAAACAAGCTAAGAACACACAACAACACAAAGAGTAACACTGCATCACCAAAAAATAGTGATTCTAAAAGAGCAAGAATTGAACACCCCAACACAGATGAAGCAGAAGAAAACAACCTCAAAAATAAATTTAGGAAATGATTGAGATCTTTAAGAAGGATAGGAAAAATTTCCTCAAAGAAGTAGAGGGAAAGACAAATAAAAAATGTAAGAAATCAACAAACTCCTTAAAGTAAATCAAGAAAAAGCAATCAAATAGGGGAAAATGATTTAAGACTTGAAAGCTAAAATAGAGACAATAAAGAAAATACAAACTGAGGGAATTCCGGAAACAGAAAATATGGGTAAACAATCAGGAACCATAAATACAAGTATAAACTACAGAACACAAGAGATAGAAGAAAATCTCAGTTGTTGAAGACACAATGAAGGAAATACTCAGTGGTCAAAGGAAATGTTAAATCTGACAACAGATTAACACAAGGTATCTAGAAAATTGGAGACACCATGAAAAGACCAAACTTAAGAATAATATGGGTAGAAGGAGAAGAAGTCCAACTCAAAGGCACAGAAAATGTACTCAACAAAATCAGAAGAAAATTTCCAAACCTAAAGAATGGCATGCCCATGAAAATTCAGGAGACTTATAATACACCAAATAGACTGGACCAAAAACCAAAGTCCCCTGGCCACATTATAATCAAAACACTAAACATACAGAATAAACAAACAATATTAATAGCTGCAAAAGAAAAGGCCAATTAACATATAAAGGCAAACTTATCAGGATTACACCAGACTTCTCAAAGAAAACAATGAGAGCCAGATGGTCCTGGTCAAGCATTATACAGACATTAAGAGACCATGGATGCCAGCAGAGATTACTATATGCAGGAAAACTTTCAATCACCGTAGATGGAGTAAACAAGATATTCCATGATAGAACCAGATTTAAACAATACCTAGCCACAAATTCAACCCTATGCAAAGTACTAGAAGGGAAATCCAAATCTAAGGAAGTCAACTACAACAAAAAAAAAAAAACACAGACCTCACAGCATTGAATTCCAAAGAAGTTATTATCCTAAAGTTATTGCAAATACAATAACATCACTAACAAAAAAATTTAAAATAACAGGAACAAGCAATCACTGGTCATTAACATTTCTTAATATATATGGACTCAACTCACCTATAAAAAGACAATGGCTAACTGATTGGATACAAAAACAGAATCCATCCTTCTGCTTCATACAAGAAACATACCTTAACCTCAAAGATGATATCACCTCAGAGGAAAGTGCTAAGAAATGTTTTCCAATCAAATGGACCTAAGGAACAAGTTGGTGCAGCTATCCTAATATCTAACAAAACAGACTTCAAACTAAAATCAGTCAAAAGAGACAAAGAAGGACATTTCATATTTGTCACAGGAAAAATCCATCAATAGGAAATCTCAGTTCTGAACATATATGCCCCCAAATTGCCCTCATATGTAAAAGAAACATTAATAAAACTTAAATCTTACATTAAGGCCCACACTAATAATAGGAGACTTCAATACCCCACTCTCACCACTGGACAGGTCTTCCAGACAGAAACTTAATAGAGAAATAAGGGAAGTAACAGAGGTTATTCCTCAATTTGACTTAATAAAATATTGAATCCAAACATAAAAGAATATAGCTTCTTCTGAGCACCTCATGGAATCTTCTCAAAAATTGACTACATACTCAGTAACAAAGATAACCTCAACAGATAGAAAAAAATGGAATAAACCATGTATCTTATCGAATCACCATGGTTTAAAGCTAGAATTCATTAGCAAAACTAATTTCAGAATGGCCACAAACTCATGGAAATTGAACAATGCTCATCTGAATCATCAATAGGTCAAGGAAGAAATAGAGAAAGAAATTATAGACTTCCTAAAATTTACCATAATTGACCAAACTTATGGAACAAAATGAAAGCAGTGTTAAGAGGAAAGTTCATAACATTAAATTTCTACATAAAAAAAGCTGGAATAATCCCACACTATTAAGCTAAGAGTATACCTGAAAGTTCTATAACAAAAAGAAACACACTTACAGAGGAAGACTAGATTACAGGAAATAATCAAATTGAGAGTAGAAATAAAAAAATAGAAAAAAATAATATAAAGAATCATTAAGACAAAGAGTTGATTCTTTGAGAAAATCAAACAAATAGACAAACTTTTTCCAAACTAACTAAAGGCAAAGAGAAAATATCCAAATTAACAAAATCAAAAATGACAGGGGGGACATGACAACAGACACAGATGAAATCCAGAGAATCATCAGGTAAAGCCTCAAAAATCTGTACTACAAAAAAGGAAACAGACAGTTTTCTGAAAAAAAAAATACCACTTACCAAAACTAAATCAGAATTAAATAAGCCAATTAAGGAAATAGAAACAGTCATCAGAAGTCTCACAACAACAACAACAACAACAAAAGTCCAAGACAAAATGGTTTTTGTGCAGAATTTTACTAGATTTTCAAATAAGAATGTATACAAATACTCCTCAAATTTTTCCTCATGATGGAAACAAAAGGAACCTTGCCAAACTCTTTTTATGAGACTACTGTTATCCTGATATCCAAACCACAAAAAGACACTACTAAGAAAGAGAATTTCAGAACAATCTCACTCATAAACATTGATGCAAAAATACTCAATAAATACTAGCAAACTGAATCCAGAAATACATAAAAAAAAATCATCCACCATGACAAAGTAGGCTTTCTCTCAGAGGTGTAGGGATGGTTCAATATACAAAAGTCTATCAATGTAATCCACCATATAAACAAGTTGAAAGAAAAACCCACATGATCCTCTCATTAGATACTAAAAAAAGACTTCAAAAATTCAACACCTGTTTATGATAAAAGTCTTGGAGAGATCAAGAATGCAAGTAACATATCTAAACATAATAAATACCATATACAGCTAGCCAACAGTCAACATTAATCTAAATGGAGACAAACTCAAAGCAATCCTACCAAAATTATGAACAAGACAAGGTTATCCTCTATTTCCATATCTAGTATTTGAAGTTTTTGTAGAACAATAAGACAACAAAAGGAGTTCAAGGTAATACAAATTGGAAAAGAAGAAGTCAATCTCTCACTATTTGCTGATGATTACATTAGGGACCCCCAAATTGTACCAGAGAGCTGCTAATACTCATATACATCTTCAGTAATGTATCAGGATACAAAATTAAAACAAAAGAACCAGTACCCTTCCTTTATAATCAATGGGCTGAGAAAGAAATTACAGAAACATCATCCTTTACAATAGAGAAAAATAACAAAATATCTTGGGGAAACTCTAACCAAAAAAGTGAAAGACCCATTTGAAAAGAAGTTTAAATATTTGAAGAAAGAAATATAAGAAGACACCAGAAAATGGAATTATATCTCATGCTCTTGTGTAGGTAGAGTAAATGTAGCAAAAGTGGCAATCTTACAGAAAGCAATCTACAGATTCAATTCAATGGCCACCAAAATACCAGCAAAATTCTTCACAGACCTCAAAAGTACTAAACTTCACATAAAACAAAAAACAGAATAGCCAAAGCAATTCTGTACAATAAAGAAATTTCTGGAGGCATCACCATCCCTGATTTTATACTCTATAATAGAGCTACAGTAATGAAAGCAGACTGGTATTGGTATGAAAACAGACAAGACAAGGTGAGCTACTTCAGAGACCTAGATATTAATCCACACACCTATGAACACCTGGTTTTTGACAAACAAGCTAAAAATATGAAATGAAAAATTAAATAATATTCAATAAATGGTCATGGCATAACTGAATATCAACATGTAGAAGAATGCAAAGAGATCCATATCTATCATTATGCACAAAATTCAAATCAAAATGAATGAAAGACCTCAACAAAAACCCAACCACACTGAACCTCATAGAAAGGGAAGTAAGAAGTGCACTTTAACACATTGATACAGGAAACTTCTTCCTCAATATAACCCTAGTAACACAGACACTGAGAACAACAAATATTAAGTGGGACCTACCAAAAGTGAGAAGCTTACGTAAAGCAAAGGACATAGTCAACAAAACAAACTGGGAGCCTACCGATCAGGAAACGATCTGTGCCAACTCCAGATCAGACAGAGGACTGATCTCTATAATGCACAAACAACTCAAGAACTTGACATAAAAAGAATAATTAATACAATAGAAAAATGAGGTACAGATCTAAACAGAGAATTCTCAACAGACATATCTAAAATGACTCAAAGACACCTAGGAAATACTTAACATGCTTAGTCATCAGAAAATGCAAATCAAAACAACTCTGAGATTCTATCTTATACCTGTCAGAATGGACAAAATAAAAAACACTTATGACAGCTTATGCTGGAGAAGATGTGGGGTAGAGAACACTACTCAATTGTTTATGAGAATGCAAACTTGTACAGCACATTTGGAAATCAGTATGGTGATTTCTCAGAAAATTAGGAAGAAAATCTACCTCAAGACCCATCAATATCACTTTTAGGTACATACCTAGAGGAAGCTCATTCATACCACAGGACATGTGTTTAGTTCTGTTCATATCTAACAATCTAAGCAACCTAGATTCCCCTCAGCCAAAGAATAGGTATAGATTATGTGGTCCATTTACAGAATGCAGTACTACTCAGTGGTAAAAAAAAAAAAAAAAAACAAAAAACTACATCTTGAAATTTGCAGACAAATGGATGAATCTAGAGGGAAAAAAAACATATTGAGTGAGGCAACCTAGACCCAGAAAGACAAATATAACATGTACTCACTCATAAGTGACTTTTATACATGAAGGAAAGAAAAAGAAGCCTACAATCCACAATGCCAGAGAACATAGACAACAAAGAGGACCCTAAGGGAGACATACTTGTATCTAAATATGAATAAGAAAAAGAAAAGATATGTTGAGTAAATTGGGAGAATGAGGGTCATTGGAGTGGGTATAACAGGAGAGTGCAATAAAAACAATAAAAAAGAAAGGAAAAATAAAAAAAACATATTTATGTTTACATAAACATATCTATGTCATATAAAATAATATACATTTCTTAATTTTTAATTTTGTTGAATTTTATTTCAGCATTTATGACATGATGAATTTATCAATAGTCCATAAAAATTTTAAAACATCATAAAATCATTTTCAATTTTGTGTATGCATGTACATGTATACATATATGTATTTGAGTGTTTTCTCATATCTGTATTTGTGCACATGCATGTGGAGGATATGTGTTTTCTTATATTTTGTTCCATCTTTTTTTTCTGGAACAGTTTTTCTCTTTGAAAATATAGCTTGCTGATTGATTCATATAGACTGGTTGCCAACAAGCACCATTAATTTTTATGTCTCTGTTCCTCAGCACAGGTATTTAAAATATTTTTTAAACATGGGTTATATAGGTTGAATTTAAGACCTCATTCTCATATAAGAAGCATGGACTGAGCCATCTCCACAAACCACATTGTTAACTTTCTCTTTACTACCCAGACCCTTTATTTTTACTCCATAAATCATATAAAGATATTTCATAATGTATCCACTATACTATCAGATCACAGATTTAATATGCATGGCTATTTGCCTTTAGATTTTTTTTCTAGATTTGCTGCTACTTCATGTCTCTTTTGATAATCTCCAGTCTTCTAGACTACATCTACAAACATGGTCATTGTTCTTTGTCTAATCTCTAGATTTCCTTCGCTCAATATTCTCATATGTTTTATTAACTTATTACACAATTCAGGGATGTTCACTCTTTAAACATTGTGATACAACATTCTCACTCACAGAGTACATATGCAAGACCAGCAGCATTGATTTATAAAAAAATAAATTGTAAAAAATCTTATAATATTATAAGTTTGGAAATTTGTGTCAGTAGTATTATAGCTGTCCTTGGATTCATGAAGCCTGCAGACTATAAGTTGAACAGGCCTAGAGACTGAAGTGATACATATGTGTGTGTGTGTTTAAAGTTTTATATATAACATTACTGTAACTAGAAAATCCAAAGTAGGATGTAGTGCAAATTCTAATTGGCCTTAATTAAAACCCCAAGCCAGATACTGAGTAAATGCTGAAAGATCAGAGAAGTAAGGGATTCACTGGGGAGACATTCCACCTCTCCAGAATCATCAGGCTGAAGGTGGCAAGATATATATAAATTTCAGCCTCATGTTTTAATGCTAGATGTAGCACAGTTTCTAATGGGTAGTAATAGTAAAAACTTTTCAGCTAGTAGAGGGTAGAAGCTGAAAGATCAGAGAAGCAGAGCAATCAACCCCTTGGTTTCTTACCTCTATGAAATCCTCAGATTGAAAAGGCTAATCTGTCTCTACAAGTCCACAGATTCAATGCCTTCTCTAGAAAAGCTCACACTAAATCCTGAGCTCCTATTTTCTCCTGCTCCTGTTTTATATCCATTTCCCCACTCATGATGTGGGATTCCCCTCTGAATGATACAAATATGTTTAATTGCCATTGGTTAATAAAGAAGGTGCTTTCAACTAATGACTTAACCGAATATAGACAGGCTCTATCTATCTATCTATCTATCTATCTATCTATCTATCTATCTATCTATCTATCTACACACATATATACATATATATATGTAGAGAGAGAGAGAGAGAGAGAGAGAGAGAGAGAGAGAGAGAGAGAGAGTGTATAGTCAAAGAGAAGCCACATAGTTGCCACAGGAGACAGACACTGGACTCCAGATGGAACATTACTGGGAGGCAAAAACCACATGGCAATACATAGATTAATAGAAATGAGTTAAGATATAAGAGCTGGATAGAAATACACTTAAGTTATTGGCCAAACAGTATTGCAATTAATACAGTTTCTGTGTGATTAATTTGTGTCTTGGTGGCCAGAAAAAAAATGAGCAACCTCTGATAACAGAATGGCACCCCATGATCATTTGGTACTGATGCCCACCACCCATTTTGCATCTGGATGCTTGTGTGCTCACTCTGGATTGGGAGAAAAGTAGCTAAGAGCATGACTGCTGGTCAGTACCCCCACCTGGATTGGATTGGCTAGATGTACATAAGCAGGAGAGCATGGCAGATTTCCACAGCCATTACACAGAGATATTTCCAGTATAGTGCACTGCATGGAAGATTTAGCTTTTGCTCAGATAAAAAGGTTTTATGTGCTGCACATGCCTTCCCAGAGTAAAAGTGGTGAGTGTGCCTCCTATTCTGTTGTCCCAGAGCTGGTTGTAAATGGTACCTCTGCCATATGAAGAGTCCATGAGAGGCAAAGCCAGCATCCTGGGTGGCTGCAACTGTGCTCCTTACCATTTTAAAAGTCCTCATAGTCAAAAATGATAAAAGATACTCAATAAAGACAGACTCAGACAGAAATAAACTACTGAACAGGTCATAGTGTGTTTAAAAAATGTATGTAGGCTTGGGAGAGAGTAGAAAAAGAGTATAGAGAGTTATAAAAGAAAGTAACTTATTTAAAAAATAAAAGAAGGTCTTTATAGAGATACAGTACAGACAGTCATAGATTAAAGGTGTAAAGAAAAATAATTCATGTAAAGATGGAGCATACACAGAGAGTCTAGATTATGTATATTTTGTGATTTCTTCAAAGTTTTCAACTTGAATGAGCTAAGTACAGAGAGACATTTAATTATATGCACTGCTAAGCTAAACCAGCATATTATTTTAAAGGTATCTTGACTTCAAAATTTGGGTCTAAGGATATGTTGCTTTGGAAAAGAGGTTTTGCTTTCATTTCCATGAGGAGAAGAACCTGTGGATTCCTTCCAGACTAATGTAGTTTGATTGACCAAGGGCCCTGAAAGGTTGCCATGAATCCCAAAATACTTCACCCAATAAAAAGCAGGAAGCAGTTTGGAAAGGACTATCCCCATATTCCCAAATAGTGTTTATAAATGTTTGTTTACATTTAAAGGTGATATTATATAGAGTTAAATACTTTGCATTGGTATGGATCTTGGTTTATTGATAAATATTTAAGGTCATTTTCGCTATATGTATATTTCTTCTCTTGATTGAGGTATTCTATTTGTTCAGCTCTCTTAAAAATGTAATGTATAATTAAGAAATATAGGTTGATAAATAGTATCAGTAAGAGTCAAACTTATAGTCATGTTAGTTCAATTTTATAGTTGTCAGAGATATCTTTCAGATGGTTAGTTGTTCTTCAAAACTTTCAAGGAATAACAGAATATGGCATTTAAAATATTTTAAGAACTTAAGTCCTTTCATGACAATGAGACACATCTACTCCTGGCAGCACCAATCTACGTCAATAAGCATTGAAAAATCTCATTATGGAGTTTGTTAGCCATTTGTGCAAGAACTTGCTGTTGTCTGGACTGCTTGATGTTATGCTGTATGAACTGGATATGCACAATCCACAGAAAAATGCTGAAGTTGCCTAAAGAAAGTGAGACAGTCTTTCACAGTTTCTATTTTATGAGAGAATTGTCAGACATTTTCCAGGACACAATAAAAAGGAACTGATGAGCTTGCCAGTATAAACCATAAGAATTTATCAAATTTCCTGCTTCATATGAAAGTCTGCCAGATACTATGGGACTGTAGGCTGAAGATGTGTGCCCCCATGTTACAAAAGAACTTTGGGTGACTATTCAGGTAGTGAGATGTTTCTGTCAATTCTAGAGTTATGAAAGTTGCTTAGAATGTACTTCCTGTTAACTTAGGTAATATTATATCCTTCTGGGTTCTTTGATGGAGTTGAAGTATAGATAATCACATTTTTCTTTATTTATGATAAAAGATAAAGTATTTATGAATATTGTAACTATAATTCTTGCTTGAAAACTGTTTTGTTGTATGTCATTTTGCTATGTTAAAGTTAAAACTTTCTTTTTAAATTAGACAGAAAAGGGGAGGTGATGTGGAATTCTCTTCTGTATGCTACAAATATGTTTATTTGCCCATGGTTAATAAAGAAGCTACTCTTGGGCAATAACTTAACAGAAAAGAGCCCAACTGGAAAAGATATATAGAGAGAAGGCAGAGTTAAAGAGAAACCAAGTAGCTGACCAGTAGACAGTCACTAGGTGCCGGACAGAACCTAACGGGTATGCCACAACAACATAGCGATACACATTTTTTTTTTAGAATTGGGTTAAATTAAGATATAAAAGCTAGCTAGAAATACACTTAAGTTATTGGCCAAACAATATTGCAATTAATACAGTTTCCATGTGATTATTTCAGGTCTTACCAGCTGGGAACAAATGAACAGCCTTTGACAACACCCCAGTCATATCACTTCCATTTTCTACCTGTTTAGTGCTGAGATTAAAGGTGTGAGTCCCACTGCTTAATTCTGTTCCTCTTTTAGACTGATTCACTCTCACATTCCCTAAGGTGGCCTTGAACTCACAGAGATCTATAGGCCTCTGTCTCCTGAATGTTGGTGCTAAAGGTATGTGCAATCATTGCCTGGCCTCTATGACCAACTAATAGCTTAGCTCCACACTCTGATGTTCAGAAAACTGTATTTGTTAGATTATGAACAAAGTATCACCACTGTAAGGTATCACAACAGTGATGTTAAATTACTATTAGTTATTGCCTTTTTTCAAGATGGTGTCCTGCCACACAAGCATAGCTCAAATAAAATACAGTATACACCAAGAAGAGTAGGGAAGAGACCATCAGTGTCTACTACAATAAAGCATTCTAGAGTAAAAAATAAATCCAAGAAATAAATAAGGAGAATTGTGAGCAATGCTGTCACTGGCTGTCAATTTAAATTCAATAATATTTGAATCATTGCAAAAACCACCAATGAAAGAAACACTTGTTCATATTTAGAGTTTGTAAAATATACAAACAATAATTTCAGTAGGTCACTGCTTAGTTCTTTTACCTCTTTGCTGAATTGGTTGGATTTTTTTTAAAGACAGACTTAGTCATACCCCAGTATGTATAATAAATCAATAAATTTATAAGCATATTGCTGTTTTCCTATTTTTTATCATATAATAACTATAATTAAAAAGCCCACCTTACTCATTTTGTACCTAACTAAATTTTCTTTAATCTTTGCCTTAGATATGTTTCCTGAAATTTAAAATTTGTAGTGAGACTTATTTCCTGTAACATAATACATTTAATCTTTCTTTATATAGTATTTGTGATGAAATAAATATGGAAGTTTTAAGAAAGATATGTATATTAAATTTATATTTTTGTAATCACTTGAATTTTTATACTTTGAATTGTATGCTTCTTTTACTATATCTCAATTTTAAATTGCAGATTTTCTCATATTCATTTTAAAAGGTTAATATAGAACTATGTGCTCAGAAATCACCTTGTTTCAAAATGTACCCTGTCATCATATAGTCTATCTATATTATATTAGTCTATCTATATTATACAAGTCTATAAGCTGTGGTGATGATTAATAGCAAACAATTAAAAGTCTAGAATAGACTGATGTAAAACAATGATGGTTTCCAGGTTTCAAAAACATTACTAACTCAAACAGCTAATTTATAAATGTCAGTATATATTAAGTATACTGATAAATCCAAATGTAAAGGAATAATGAATTAATATTCATGAATTTTAACAGCAGATATATTAGAGCAATATAATGTGATTATTTAAGTAAATTTCCAATAAAATTTAAACCCTGCATGATTTTTGCATAGTGGTTTGTGGAGAGATAAATCCTTAATATCGTTCTGTTGATTGAACAATCACATTCCTCATAAATGCCTCTGATCTATGATAACTGTCTTCATATAAAGGGCAATTTCACTAATCACACATTCATCATTTGAATCATTCCTTATTTGCATGTTATAACTGGCTTTTCATGGCAATCTATTTATATTTAATTACTTTTTATGAGTAGTATTTCATACTTGAAAAGAGACTTTGACAATTAATAAATATAGCAACCTACAAAATATTTGCTCATTATCAAGTAGATTATGAAGGATAGTCTATATCCCCAGAATGTTTATTTTCAGTATTCACCATTTAACTTTTCTAATATTACCAATTTCTTCATTCTTATACATATCCACTTTGTTATTTACTTGATGTTTTTATCTGAATATAATAAATCAGGTATAAAAACTGTTGACAATTATGGGCAGTCAAAAGCAATTTTGGAAAATATGTTCTTTTAATCAATAGTAGCACATGTGTCAGAAACATGTTAATTTAGTCCTACAGAAGGGAAGTAGATCAAGACCTCAAAGACATTGTAACACTACTGAATTTGACACCAACCAAGTTACAACCAGGCCAGGTATGTGACTATTTACTATAAATAAGTTTTTTTCTTGAAAATTTTTATTTTTAAAGTTAGAATATACTTATATTATTTATTTCTGTTTCTTTCTCCAAACTCTTCTAAGTACCACACTTGTCTCTTAAATTCTTTTTCTACTTTTATAGCTAGTGTTTTACACATGCACACATACACATGTACTTATATTTGTATGCATGCATGTGGGTGTGGGTGTGTCTTTATGTGTATATGTGTGTGTGTGTGTGTGTGTGTGTGTATCTATCTCTACACATAAATGTGAGCTTCTCAGTCTATAAGTATGATGTAAGTATAGACTACATAGTACTGGCCAACTAATTTGGGATTATCCATTTCTTCCCCCATTTCCATTCCAAAGTTGCATGAAGTTCTTTGCTTATGGCTGAGAATCTCATGTAAATTCTCCATACTTTGTACCAAGTCAGTTCGTGTCATCATTGTTCAGGTCTTGTTTATGCATCCATGTTGATGTTTTGTTGTTTTTCTAAATTGTTCTGCTTCTGATTTCTGAATTACATTAGTTTCCTAATGTTACTGTGGCATGTAATAAAACATCTCAAAATAATATTCGTGTCATTCTGCATGTCTGAAGTCTAGCATAAATTCCAGTGCTCTATGAACAAGATGTTGGAGCATGTTATTTTCCTGAAAATCCTCAAAATGAAAACAAACAAACAAATAAATAGAGCATGCTGCTTCCTAGTACTACCCAGATTTTTGTAATTTTAGGAATAAGATCCCTCTTTCCTCCCTCCCTGACAACTGAGTATCCCTTCTTCTTCACTTTAGTGCCATAGTCACTTGCTGGGTTCTTTCTCTGAGAGTCTTTCTGACTTTTCCCTCAACAGTATCATACTGCTTTTCCTCTTTTGGTTCTACCTACCTCCTTTGAAATATTTTATAACTAGATTGCAAGCAAATGGCTAATCTTCCCATTATATTCTATATATCATAATGACAGCTGCAAAGTCCCTTCTGTCATGTAATATTATATATTAAATACTCTATGGATGGTAAAATGTGGATATCTTTTGAAAACTCAATAGCATCATATTTTAGCAGACACAATATACCTCATTAGTGTAGGAAAGTAGAAAGCAAACTATTGGTTGTTATTCTTTAAAGCAGCAGGTGTCCCAAGCAGGACAGCAGTGGACTGGAGACCACAGTGGGCCAGAGGCCTCAGCAGGTCAGCAGGTGAGAGATTGCAGTAGGTGAGAGACAGACAGATACACCATGCAGAGAGAGTTGGTGTATGGAGTTTATTTATGGAAGGGAAGGGGGAGTGTGAGATAGAGGGAGGGTGCAAGAGAAACAGAAAGGCATCAGCCACCTCCTCAGAAGAGGAATGGGGAGAGAGAGAGAGAGACAAAGAGAGAGAAAGAGAGAGAGAATGTAGGCTGGAGGAAGTGTGAGATCCTCTTGCCTTGACAGAATGGTGAAGTGGGTGGGGCTTATCTCTTAAGGGGACAATGTAACCAGATCAGCAGATCATAACATTCTCAGCTCTTTCTTATAATAAAAAGGCAAGAAGTTAGTCACAACAGGTTAAAGGAATGGGGACGGCAGATTCTTAAGACTGCTTCCTGATTATTTATGGGCATTGTCTTGGGGAATCCTGAGAAAGCTGGATGCTGATTACATCCTGGGGTAACTGGTTTCTTTGCTCCTGTCCAGGATTTGTAGTATTAATGGTCTGGTGTCTCTCAGACCTGGTAAGGTATTTACATAACAGAGGACAAAAGTTTAGGAAGAAAAAAAATAAGACCAGGGAATTGAGAGGGGTGTATCTGATCTATTTAAGGTGAATCCTTCAGTTCAGTTCCCTGGAACTTACCAGAACTGTTTGGGTTTGTGAAAATATAAGTTTTAAACAGCGGCATATTTATACCAGAATGACTATGTCAGATAATTTTGCATAATGTAAAATATTATTTGTATTTGTCCTCTCATCTTTATACCTTGCATTTATACACCTTAATAACTTTTATTTGTATCTTACTGAAATTTGGTGAGATATTATGATTAAGAGATTTGAAATGATTGAGGAAATTATTGGAGCTGATGAAAAGGGTGAAAAGACACAAGGGCAGGATACACTGTCACCACTGGCTGTCAGAACTGGTTTACCCAGGATTTTAGCAACATACCCTGTAATTTACTCTGACAAAGCGTCAACTTCTAAAGGCTCGAAGGGAGCCAAAGAAGCTAAATGAATGCCAGTAGGAATGAATGACCTAAAGAAAATTAAGCAAGCTGTCATTAATTATGGCCCACACTCTCCATTTGTTAAGGAAATGATAAGAACTTGGGCTCATAATGTCAGGGCTATGCCCCATGATTTCTCACAGTTAGCATCCACGGTGTTGGAAGATGGACCTTCCTGGATGTTTGGAATTTATTTCAAAGAAGACTCCAAACATATGGAACAGCAAGGGGGAGCAAAGGGTATGGAGGTTTCCCAGGGTCAAATTCTTGGTGTAGAAGCTTATGCTGATCCACCGGTCCAAGCTCTTAACAATGAAGAAGTATTGTCCCTATGCCACAAACCAGCCTTGAATGCTTGGGATAGAATACCAGAAATAGGGAAAATTATTGAGTCATATATCAGGGTTAGGCAGGGACAGGGAGAACCCTATACTGACTTTTTGAAAAGATTAATTAAGGCTGTGAATATAGGAGTAACAGACCCCAAAGCTAGACAAATAGTTCTTGAATCACTGGCTCTTGAAAATGCAACTTAGAATGCAAAAAGATAATAGGGCCATTAAAGTCTAGATTAGCACCTATGGATGAATGGATTCAGCATACCATGAATTTTCAGACATTTAACTATGATGATGAATCTTGGGTATGGGAAGCAATTTCCAAAGCAATGAGGGTATATCAACCTGCCAAATGTTTTAATTGTGATAAATTAGGACAGCTGAAAAGGGATTATAGGCAAAGAATTTCTAGGAATAATACCTCATCTGGGAATTTCAAGAATAGAAAACCTTAGCCTTCAGGTACATGTAGGACCTGTGGTAAAGGATGACATTGAACCAATGAATGCAGATCAACAACAGACAGACAAGGCAACCCAATACCATCAGAAACCTCCATGAAGGGCCTTTCACAGGCCCCTAAGCCAAAAGTGGACCAGGTGTTCCCAGTAACCATGGAGGACATGTCACACCAGGAAAATTAAAAAAACTCTATTACCTTCTGTGAAAGACAATGAAGTTCTAAATGATGGCTCATATTTGGAGGATAAGTCAGAAATTCAATTAATATATAAGAAGCACATATTTTGTCAAACCTCTATAAATGATCAGATACCAAAGGTGAGAGTACGTATAAATGGATTGTGATTGTTGGCTTGATAGACATGAGAGTGGATGTGAGTATCATCACTCCAGAATCTTGGCATCCAAATTGGCCTCTTCAAGAGGCAGATGTTCAATTACTAGGAATTGAAACCATATTTTGAGGTAAACAAAGCAGGAGATGGGTTGACTGTATTAGACAACAAGGTCAAAGAGGAAAGCTAAGACCTTATGTAGCTGATATTGCAATAAATTTATGGGGCTATGACCTGCTACAACAATGGAATACACAGATTAACATTCCTGCAGTCCCAGGAGCTCATAATTCTGGGAAGGATGTAATAAGGTACTATGCATGAAGATCACCAGCCATCCTGGCTGTACAAGAACATAAAGCTACTAACAAACCTTTAGAGGTACCAACAGCCCTACCTTTAAAATGGCTAACTGAGAAGCCAATGTGGCTTAAGCAATCGCCTCTAGCTGAAGATAAATTGCAGGCTTTAGAACGATTGGTAAAGAAGAAATTAGATGCTTGACATATTGAGGAGGCAACCGGCCCTTGGAATTCTTCTGTGTTTGATGGAAAAAAGAAATCTGGTAAATGGAGAATGGTGACAGATCTAAGGGCTGTCAACAAGGTAATTCAACCTATGGGTCCTCTACAGTCTGGAATTCCTCTACCTTCTCTGTTACCAAAAGGATGGCCTCTTATATTTATTGATTTAAAGGATTCCTTCTTCACTATACCTTTACAAGAAAAGGATAAAGAAATATCTGCATTCACAGTGCCTACTTAAAATAACTCTCAGCCTATTAGGAGATACCAGTGGACTATCCTCCCACAAAGAATCCTCAATAGCCAAAACCTGTGTCAATACTTTGTGAGTCAGCCATTGGAAATAATACGTAGACAATTCCCTAAGTCTATAATTTACCATTACGTGAATGGCATTTTGCTATCTGATTCAAACATATATACTTTAGAAAGAATGTTTGAGGAGGTAAAGATAGTTTTGCCCAAATGAGGATTACAAATTGCTCCTGAAAGAATTCAATGAGGAGATTCTGTTAACTGCCTAGGTTATGAATAGGTTTACAGAAAATTAGAACACAAAAGGCACAAATTAGGAGAGACCGATTACAGACTCTTAATGACTTTCAAAGATTGTTAGGAGATATTTCCAGTCTATGACCGGCTGATCTAATAATTCATTTAAACAAAACCTTAGATGGTGATAAAGATTTGAATAGTCCCAGAGAACAGCTGAAGCAGAAAAGGAACTGACAATGGCTGAGGAAAAATTACAGGAGGCACATGTGGATAGGGTAAATCCAAATCTTAGTTGTATTCTAGTGATATTGCCTTCCAGAATTTCTCCTACAGGAATTTTAATGCAGAGGGGATATATTATTTTAAAATGGATCTTTTTACCATACAAACCAAGTAAAAATTTAAAAACTTATGTAGAAAAGGCCTCTGAATTAATTATAAAAGGTAAATTGAGACTTTGTCAACTAGTTGGCATAGACCCAGCAGAAATTATGTGCCTTTCACTACTGATGAGATAAGAAAGTTATGGGAAGACAATGAACCATGGCAAAGGACTTGTGCTAATTTTTTGGGAGAAATTAATAGCAACCATCCCAAAAGCAGTAGACTTAACCTTATAAAGAGAATTTCTTGGGTTCTTTTTTGAATTGTACGTGATGCTCCAATAACTGGAGCCCATACATTTTATGCTGATGCTAATAAATCAGGGAAGGCAGGTTACAAATCAGACGAATTGAGTGAGGTGGAACAAAGCCCTTATAATTCTGTCCAGAAGGCAGAATTATATGCCATTCTTATGGTACTAAGGGATTTTAAAGAACCTCTTAATATAGTTATGGAATTACAATATGCAGAAAGAGTTATCTTGCATATTGACACCACTGAATTTATACCAGATGATACAGAGCTGACTTCATTGTTTATACAGGTACAAGACATAATCAGGAATAGGCTTTGTCTTATGTACACAACACACATCCAATCCCATATGGTTCTGCCAGGTCCTCTAGCACAAGGTAATGCAGAAATTGATCAATTATTGATTGGAAGCCTGTTGCAGGACTCAGAATTTCATAAAAAAACATCATGTCAATAGCAAAGGTTTAAAGAAAGAATTTTCTATAACATGTCAACAAGCTAAGGAGAATATAAAGAGATGCACTATTTGTTCTTTATATAATCAAACACCGCTACCTGCAGGGAACAAACCGAAGGGTACTCAAAGGAATGAAATGTTGCAGATAGATGTGTTCCACTTTGCAGAATTTGGAAAATTAAATATGTACAGCACACCATTGACACTTATTCAGGCTTTCAATGGGCACCTGCTTTAAGCTCAGAAAAAGCTGATTCAGTAATCACACATTTATTAGAAGTTATGGCCTTCATGGGTACACCTGCACAAATAAAAACAGATAATGGTTCAGCTTATGTCTCTAGGAAAATGAAATGGTGTTTTGCTTATTATAATATTAATCATGTTACAGGTATACCATACAATCCTACAGGTCAAGCAGTCATAGAAAGATCAAATTGAAATATAAAGGATATGCTAAACAAACAGAAAGGGGTGGAAAATGCCCTCAGAAATACATAACACCTTATTAATCTTGAATTTTCTTAATGCTAATGAGAAAGTCACTGGATAATGGAAAATTCTGCTGAACTAAATCAACCAGTTTATTTCAAGGATGTGCTGACCTCGCAATGTAAGCCAGGAGATGTGCTTCATTGGGGAAGGGTTTTTGCTCTTGTTTCCACAGGAGAAGAAAATTGTGTATACCATCAAAATTAATAAAGGTTCAGTTTGAAGAGGAGAAACCTCTTGGAAAAGAGACATGACAGCTCATCCACAATGATGATAATCATACAGGTGGTAAGAAAAACATATAAGATGGGGGCAGGGTTCTGTTCTTGTCTTTTCAGGAAAACAGTCATCTTCAAAAAATTCAAGGGACCCTGGATATTTGAATACTGACAGATGGAAAAAATTACTACCCAATATGGATCAGCAAGAAAATCAAATAAGTTTCGTAAATAACAATGTTTATATGTATTTTTGTTTATTTATATTCATAAGTATATAGAGTTTGTTTTGGAGTTGGACTCTGGCTCAGTCCCTCTCTAATTCCAAGCCTGTTGTTAAGAGAAAAATCAGAGTTTCTGTCTCATTTCAAGAGCCATGATATGGGACAAATGTAAAATAGAATTTAGAAAACATCTTTGCTTTTCTTCATATCTATCATACCTTTCATTGAATATATTTGTCTGTATATGTCTATATAATTAATGTTTAATTTTTACACAATGAACAATGAATTTTCCTGCAGTAATCTTTGAAGTTTCCAAGAAGATGGGGCACCATAACAACAACTCCACCTGGTTTATATGATATCATGATACTAATAGTGCTACTACAAGACCTGTTTTGGGTACCAGCTGCATAAGACAGTTCTTACTTGGTTAGCTGAAATGGTGCACATCTTTTACAACATTCTGGCCAGACCTCCACAAAATACTCAGAGACTATTTGCAATCTTACCAGACATTAATAATGAAATTTACCCATCACTTTACTTTCACAGCATCTGTCAGTTATTCAATGTCTTAGCCAAAGTTGGTTGCTTCAACACTGCAAACGTGACTTTGGGTGATTGCCCAGGTAGCCAATTGTCTCTGTGGTTTGTTGCATTATTATCCTATTAGAATAGAATATTTGTTTTTATTGTATATAATTTTGTAGTAGGTTTAGAACTCTCTTACTCAAACAAAAGGCAGAGGTGCTGCATGAGCTCCTTCTGCTCCTTCAGCCAATAGCCTTTAAGATAGCAGCCCACTTGGGTGTGGTCTATTTGGCTTTAAAAAGCAGCGGTAGCTCTGTGCTCCCTGTCTTGCTTCGGAATCGGCTTCCGGCTACCAGATTCTTTTCCTGGTTATGCAGAGGGCTGTTGTCTAGGACAATGATCTGTAAGTTTTTCCTTTAAATAAATAACCCTTTTATTAATCATAATTCCAGACTGCTGTGGGATTGTTTTGTGACTTACTCCTTTACTGCATCAGAGATCTTTGAGAAGGATAAAATTTTTACTTTAGTTACTGATTTAAAAACCACAGAGAACTTACTTTGTTTGCTACTTTAAGTTACTCTTCAGGATCCTTCATGTTCATTAAGGATTGTATTTGCCTCTTACTATTTAGTGTAGGACCTACCATTCTTTAGAAGATCCTATGGGTGAGAAATCTGTAGGAAGACAAGCATACCTTGACCTGAGCAGCTACCCTGTCGATTTCAGTAATTCTGTCTACTGTCTGGAGATCTTCAGTTTAAATGAAAGGCAGTTTTTCCCAGTGGGCAGCACTTGGCAGTTGATGAAGTGAATTGTGAATGGATTTTGTTCTGTGCCCATCTCTCCTCTATCTTCTTTGGAGGAAATAAGAGTACTGCTAGGAGTCAACATGTCTCTGTTATCAAACGTCTTTAAATAATTAAACAGTTAAATGCCATATTCCCCAGATCTCTGAGCAGTCAAGGGCTATTTATGGGGTAGAATAAGTTATACCTATGGCATAGAATTTGCCTGGAGAGCTGGGTCCAAGCTTGACTGTACTGGCTCTCAACTTAAGAAGTAATATACTTATAAAAGAGAAAGAAGAAAAATTTGCTTGCAATAAAAATTTAACGGTAGAACTGACATAGTAGAGAACAGCTTAATATATTTTAAAGGAGGGTTGGATTAAATATACTAGATTTTTGTATGAGATTTAAGAGTACATACCAATATAAAACATGAGACTTATTCTTTTCTTAGTCTGGAATGAGATATAATGGACAGACAATCATAATGTTTAACAGTAAACATACACGCATTTATACTCAGTTGACTTTAAGTTTTATGCACATATATACAGAGTTAAAACTAACAAGTTATACATAGTTAACTCAAGTCACATGTATGCACACACACACATTAAACAGGAGTTCAGTGAATTGGATGCTTTCGTGGACCCTACCAGAGCCATGCCACTGTGCAAAACATACATGTAACAGAGTCAGTAAGAGGAATTTACAGACAAAAACATCAGTAAACAGCAGGACCAGGCAGGAAATACCTCAGTAAAGATGGTGGGATTTGATCACCTGACCTTAGTTGAGATGGCATTGAGGTCACCTGACATCAGTCAAAATGGTGGCGGTCACATGTTGTGTGGAGAAACCATGCTTCTAGAGCCATGTGAATTGTAAAGATATAAATAGCATGAGAGACATAGAGACTGTGTAGAACATACATTTAAAACAGAATTACAGCCATGAGGCCACATCATTCACACATTCTTTCATACGTGAAGTAGAGAGGAAAATTACTCACCTCCATAAGATGCCCTGTGGCTGAGACACTGCACCACCAGCCTCAGTGGGGAGTGAAGGCTGGAAATGGAAAGAGGTGCCTCATGGATCAGACTAATCTTCTTGGTTTTTGTGGGACCCGTGGCAGTGGTGGCAGAGATAGAAAAGAAGGAATTGGAGTGATAAAAAGATCACTTACAGGCAGGTGGGGAAAGGGCTGCCCAGTGAAAGGGGAAAAAAAAAACCATACAGGCGTGAGATGCCAGCAGGCAGGACACCAGCAGTCCTGTTTGCTGGTAGCTGATAGTTTTGGAGGATTTGTTTTCCACGGCTGAAAATGTGAAAATGACAAAAACATCACAAACCCCAAGTCCTGGCAGCTGGATATCTCCATGCTGGGGTTGGGGGCTCATAAAAGAGTCTGGCTGGCTTCCTATCCATCAATTCGTCAGTCAAGGGCTGGAGGCTGCCCTGGGCAGTCTCTGATAGTGGGGACCACTAATGAGCAATCCAAAAGGAAAAGAAAGAAAGAAACAAACAAACAAATGAAAAACCAAAAAAAAAAAAAAGCAATAAAACAAAACCAAAAAAAGTAGCAGTATATGAGGGATCCTGGGCCACAAAAATGAACACACCACTTAGTGAGTTCAGTACTACTGGAGCCAACCAGCACAAAGAGAGAAAAAAATTTACGAACAGTGTGAGCTATGGGAAACAACCAGAGGTATTGAACGTAAGTGAAAGCTGACTTGGAGAAGGGAACCTTACCATTTGTAGATGGAAAGCGGTCCAAGCCCAGGGTCTCTATGTGTCCTAAACCAGGCCATGTGTAGGTAGGAGGGAACAAGGAGGAAGCCTAGCTGAGTCATTCACCAATGTTATTTTCTAAAGCGGCAGGTATCCCAAGCAAGGAAACCATGGTTAGTAGACCACAGCAGGCCAGAGGCCTCTGTGGGTTGTTGGGTGAGAGACAGATAGGCCATGCAGAGAGAGTTTGGGTATAGTGATTATTTAGTGTATTATGGAAAGGAAGGGGAGGTTCAAGAGAGAGAAGAAGGCTGCACCCACCACTTTAGAAGAGGGACAGGAAGAGAGAGAGAGAGAGTGCAGGCTGGAATGAGTGGAAGATCCACTTGCCTTGGCAGAAGGGGTGGGGGATCGACAGGGTTTGTCTCTTAAGGAGACAAGGTATCCAAATCAACAGATCATAACAGTGGTAACAGAGAAATTAGAATTTTAAATCTAAAAAACTTAATTAAAGTGAGGATTAACATGTAAATATGCAAGATTATGTAAGATTTACTTTCTTCATCAAAAATTGTGTTGCTATGAAGGGAATTTAAATAATAATAAGTATTCCACAATTTCTTCTAATTCATTTATTCTCAGTTATGATAATAGAAACTAAACAGAGGAAATTCTTATCTTTTGTTATTGCCACTATTACAGAATATGAATTACAAGCTTTCATTTTCTTGTGAGGCAGGTCTTGCTATTTAGCCTTTCTTGGTCTTGTAATTACTTTTGTTACTTACACTACCCTCAAATTCATGGTAATCACAGTGTCTCAGCCTTCAAGTTGCTAGCATTAGAAGCATGTTGATCTCATGTTGATATTTGTTAGAATTACAAATGCTTCTTCACTTTTGTTGGGCTTATTTCTTGAGTACAATATAAGGTTTACAATCCATTTGTTATATGTCACACTGTTACTTGGCAATACATTGCACCGTAAAACACCCATGGCATTCCATCAAGACTCCATGGTTGCTACAGTTTGGGGTTCACTGGCACTGGCCAACATCACATAGCAGTACTGTACTACACACTGATAACCTATTATTATTATCAAAACATAAAATCTGAAATGATTATCTACTCAATTTTCATTAATTTTGCACAAATGTAAAGCTAAAAAATTTAAGAGAAGTACTTTAAGCTAGAGGATTTCTATATGAGTTCCCATAAATGGTGTTATATCAGGCCACCATGCCTAAGTATTAATTATGATAATATTAAGTGAATAAATGTATGTTTTATTCAAACATTATAAATGACCAATTTTTTTTGTTTAGCATATATTGGTGGAGTAGCAGGATAAAATAGAAAAAAAAGAAAAAAAATAGTACTCCTAAACTTTGTTATGAAGAGAATGTCTTCAAGGAGTAAAAATTCAATAATGATAAGAACAAAAATATTACATTGTTTATTTGATCAATTTAGAACCAAGGCAAAATATGGTGATATTCTTATTAAAATTTCATCATTGCAGCAGAGTAAATATGCCCTCAAATGATGTTAAGTAAATAGAAAATCCTTTGTAATTTTTAAAAATAGTACATCAGAAATTGTTAGCATTTGTTGTTTCATGGGCAAGAATATGCTGGGTTTTCTCTTCTTATTTGGCTTTTGAAATAAGTGTCCATCCCATTATGTGAAACAAACAAAAAGACAAAATCATCTATTCTTGATAGACATGGTATGAAATTGGCCCACAAGCAAACATCAGTCTCCTACTACATTGCAGATACACAACTTGTTTTCTAAATAGATTTAGAGAAAATATGTTGGTACAGCAGTATCATAGTAAAAAAGTGCTGAGTATTCTGGAGTTAATGCACAATGCAGGGCAATATACAGGTTTTGTTTATTTTCTTACTGACTACAATTATTATTAGGATGCATAGACCTCTCATTTTTGAGCACATACACATCAAAGAGAAGTTCTTTTAAGAAAATAAATACCATGCCCTATACTCACAATTTTAATTAGTATAAGTAATTATAGAGCTGACTTAGCAACAAGGACAATTGAAATTTTTCAAAGAATGTGCCATATAAAAGCAATTAATGAAAAAGAAGCTATGCATTTGAAAATTATGCCTTTATACTGTAATCTAAAAAGCAAGAGAAAAAAGAATAGCTGTTGAATAATCTCTCTACACAACATACTAAAAATATAGGGAATGGCAGACACATCAACAGACTCATTTCATCACTTTATACTGCACATATAAACTACAACACAAATGAAAATAAATTTTAGTGGTACAGAAGAACGACAGGTAGAAGTTTTGACCATGTTACTGAACACTGGGAAATCTAGTACAATTAATTTTAAATCTATAAACTAGTTTTCTGTTCATAACGTAAAAACTAAAATACCCCACATTAATATAATTTAGATTTTGGCATCAATAAATAGCTCATAGCAAATATATACTTATTATTTTATTTTAAAATCCTTCAAAATTCTCCACAATTATTTAACAATCTAATTTTACAATCAACCAATTACAACTGAACTGATATAATTATCTGTTCCACTTCTTTTAAGTTGAAATCATGTACATTTCTTTAAAGTATGGACTTTAAAGAACTATTTAATAGTAATAAAACAACAAGGGAATAAAAATATTTTTACTACTCTAATTATTAGTCAATTATTACAGAGATGAGCATTGTTATTTTATCTAGTGAGACTAAATAAAAGGTCATCAATGAATTATTTATCAAATAAAATATTTTCAAAATTGATTAATTTAAGTCAGAGAGTCAGCACTAAAGAGAATTTTGTTTCAATTCTTTCACATGGGTGAACATGTATATGTCATGAATGTATATGTAAATGTATGAATGTTAAAAATTTTGTGGAGCTGGCATTCTCTCTATCTTTGCCTTGAAATATTTAAACATATTTCCCAAGCATATGTAAGCATAGAACATTTCAAAATTACCATAAATCTTACACAGTATATTTATTAAAGCACTTGTTCATATTAATATTACACCAGTGTCACTATTAATGAACTACTCAAGTACCTATATTTTTCAAATATTATACCCAATTTGTTATATTAAAATTGTTTAAGATATTTATTAGTCTTTTAATCTTTAAGAATTATTATTTTTTTCTTTCTTTGGTTTTCATAACCTTGACAACTTTTATTTTACAAAATTATAGACTTTTTATTTTTGGAGAATGTTTCTCTATTTTTTTATTTTTGCTTGCTATTGAGTCTTTTCAAGTGGTGTATAGCTGAGCACATTGTCATGTAAGTGCCTCTGTCCTCTGCTGCAAATTATCATATCAGGAGGTACACGCTGTCAGCTTGTCTTATTACTAAGTGATTTACCTCTGATGATTTACCTGAGATTTTTAACCACTGGGTCAACTCACCATGAAGTAACTAGCTCCTCCCTATAAAAATAAAAATAATTCAAAATGTCTAACATTGAGAATATGGAAATATTCTGTCGCTAATTAAAATTTTGGCCAGAACTCAACCTTCGGGTTGTCTAACTCTACTTACTGTATCAAGTACTTATTACTGTACTTGATAAATCATGCTGTTTCACTATTATTTTTCTATCTATTGCGGCTTTACCCAGTTTGAATAATGCAACCTAAATTTATCTCCAAGTTTCTAACAGCATATCTCTTTGCACATGGCTTCACCTCTTAAGAGTTCCATAAGCTTCCCAATAGCAGCTTAAACATGTGTCCATGTATTCAAATCCATGCAACTATAAGGAAAAGTTCTCATCAAAATGACTGTATTCCAAAACAGATACCCATAGACTTACAAACAGCTCATGATTAAAATGCATTTAATCCAAACTCAAAATTTTCTGTAGTCTTTAACAGTCTCAACACTGTTCAAAAGTCCAAAGTTTCTTCTGAGACCCAGGACAATCTTATATCTGTGAACTCTTTTTAAGCACAGTTTACTTTACATTCTTCAACATACAGTGGCACAGAATAAATATTCCCAGTCCAAAATGGAATTATAGGGGCATAGTTAAGAAAGACCAAACTAAAGTAAAACAAAACTAAGCTAGGATAACACCAGATCCTATAGCTCAATGTCCAATATTGTATGATTACAAATTTCTTCGTGATTTTACCTCTGCAACCTTGTAGCTTGAAACCTGCATCTTTCTATTTTTTAGGTTCTACTCCCTGTGTGTAGCTTCCCTTGATAAGTGTATCATGGATACAGCATCTTCACTATCTTGGGATTTAAATTGTAATAAAGATTTTGCCTTCAAAGCTTCATCCAGCCAGGCGGTGGTAGCACATGCCTTTAATCCCAGCACTCGGGAGGCAGAGGCAGGCAGATCTCTGTGAGTTTGAGACCAGCCTGGTCTACAGAGCTAGTTCCAGGAGAGGCTCCAAAGCCACAGAGAAACCCTGTCTCTAAAAACCAAAAAAATAAAAAAAATTTAAAAAAAGCTTCATCCAGTGATTTTGAAGGGGTTCCTTACTTACAGGTACCACAGCATTTTTATAAGTTGCTGGCCATAGAATTATATGAAATCGAAGAGTCATGATCCATAGATCCCTTGATCATGCAACTTCCTTGTATCTAAAATGAGTATCAAGTGGACAGCACTGCCAAGTTCTATTGCCATCACTGGATGAATTATGGCCTTCTTGAAATATGGTCAAAGCAACTGAAGTTGAAGCTGGTGGAACACTTCCCTACCTATGTGTTTCACAAAAACAGCAAATGCTTTATGCTCTCTTTATACAACTTGAAGTTTTAGCTGTATAGGAGTCCTTGTGATACCTGTACTATTGTTCCAATGCAGAGATGTGTCTATTTAATGGTGCTAATCTCTTTAAGATTAACAGCTTTTTACCCTGAAAATGACTTAATTATTAGATTATTTAATTTTAATTTGATTATTTGATTTTTTTAATTTGTTTATTGTAGGGTAAAATGTTCTAGCTCACTTCTGGATTTTGAAAACCCACTAGTCCCTGACTTTGAAATCTTACCAATCCCTGAGCTCCCCCCAAATTCAAGACTTGAAATCTCATCAGTCCTTATCCTGTAAATCTCCACCCTGGAAAACCCTCAAGAAATTCTATATAAGTCAGGCTCCTGCTCAATTCTTTGCTGCTTCTCACTGGAGCCTCTTGTGTCTTTCCCAGTGAATCTCTTGTGTGAGATTTGTTGTGCAGTGTGACTTTGTGGTATTCCTTAACTCCAAAATGCCAGGATGCCTTTCCCTTCAGAGCTGAAATATTTCTATTGAGTAAACCTTTCCCCTTCAAGTTGTAACACTTCTACTGAAGAAACTTTCCCTCTTAGAGCTATAACACTTACATTGTAATTGAGACTTCAATAAGCTCTCCTGGGAACCTGGGGTCTAAACTGCACTGGGATCCTATCTCTCAGTTCTCGTCCACCAGTAACAGACTCACGTTCCAGCTCATCAGTCACTTAAAACAGCATCCATGAGCTGAAACTCAGTAAGTTCCCACTTCAGTGAGAGTCCCAGGAAGTGAACATTAAGTGTCTGGCATCCCACTGGTACCCTTATAGGTAGAGGTCTCCCCAGCCATGGCCCCACCATTGCCTTGTGCTACAACCCTGCAGTTTCCTTAAGCCCAAGTGGAATATTGTACCCCTTCCTGACAAATTTTTTGCCATCCCTTTTGGTATGCCGATAGTCCCACAGCTCTTTTATTTCATCACTACTTTAGAAACTTTTCTCCCACCCTTTTCTATGGATGAAACCTGATCTCATAGTTAAGTTTTCGACCTCACCTTCTTGTATCTGTACCTTCTGGTGTCTACACAAGTCCTGGTATTGGGTGCTGAGTCTCTCCTTAGGTTTAGCCAAGTTAAGGTCTTTGTCGCCTGTTGAGTGCAGTGATAACCCACTGAATGACTTGTTTCTTCTTCTGATACTCCATGAGTCTGTGGATGCTTGTGACAGGAAGCTGAAGTGACCATTTTTCTTTACTCATCTCATCCATGGAAATAGTGCCTTTCATACTCTCTCATTCCCCATTAGGTGTGGGGTGTCTTTCTGTATATGTGTTGCCACCAATGTGATCAACTATATCCACATAAAACTGGAGAAAGCTTGGAAAGGAACTCTAGGCACAAAAAAACAAAGTTTAGTGACATTTTCTTTTCAGCTGTTGGTGTGTATCACAGCTCCCTTAAGAAAGGTCTTCCTGATTCAGCGGTTTAGTAGAAAAAAATGTGTGGTTTCAAAACGGTGGCTTCCTGGGCTGTGCTGCCAACACAAACTCTGACTCTTTCAGGAGGCTGAGCACTTGAATGGGGTTTGTTGGCAAAGTGCTGCAAGTTACTTGGAGGCAGCATGGGCCAACTAGTTATCAGAGTGGAGGTGATGAGCATGTCTTCCACCTAGCAGTCTCAAAGGCCATCTGCCATGTTAGACTGGGTGGAGCCAAAAGGCAGCCTTAGTCCTAGTGATGCTTAGCATTTTAAAAAGACATTTCTGGTCAGAAAATAACTACGGATATACAATAAAAACATATTCAGATAAAAAAGACATCTAAATGGGTAACAGTGTTGGGTAAATATATTTAGGCTTGGGAGAGAGAGGAAAATAGTAAAGAGACAGTAAATATAATATAAAGGAATACAGATAGTCATAGATTAAAGGAGTAAAGATAATAAAATAAATATTAAACTTGTAGAAAATGTAATAGGAATAAAGAAAAATAAGCCATGTAAAGATGGAATATACACAGAGAATAAGGATAATGCATATTGTTGTGTTTTCTTTGAATTTTTTGTTGCAGAGAGACACTTGATTCTGGGGACTCTAAGCTAACAACATTATAAAACAACATATATGTTTTAAAGGCTTTTGACTTCAAATATTGAGTCTAAGGATATGCTGCTTTGGAAAAGAGATCCTTCTTTTGTTTCCACAGAGGATGAGAACCTGTGGATTTCTTCCAGAATAATGTGATTTGATGGACGAAGACCCCTCAAAAGGTCACCATAAACACCGCCAAAAATCCTTCACCCAACAAAAAGCAGGAAGCAGTTGGAAAGAACTATGCCCATATTCCCAAATGTTGTTTACAATTTTTTTTTATATTTAAAGTGTCATATGCTATAGAGATGGAATCTTTGCATTGGTATGGATCTTGGGTTATTAATACAAATTTAAGGTCAATTTTGCTACATGTTTATTTCTGCTGTTGATTAAGGTATCGTGTTTGTGAAGATCTTCAAACCTCTCAAAGACCTACAAAATACGGTATTTAACACGTTATTAAAAACTTAGGACTTTTCATGACACTGAGACAGAGCTGCTCCAGACAGCACCAATTACTTCAAGAGAAAGATGGACATTGAAGAGGTTCCTCATGGAGTTTGTTAGCCATTTGGACAAGAAACTGTTATTGCCTGGACTGCTTGACTGGACTTGCAAGACACACAGAAAATGACTGCTGAAATTGCTTAAAGAAGGTGAGAAGGTCCTTTGGGGTTCCTGCTTCATGAAAGAGTCCGCAAGACATTCTTCATGACAGAGAAGAAAGTGACTGACAATCTGTCAATATAGGCAGAACTGTCTTTGAAATTTCTTGCTTTATGGAAAAGTCTGCCAGATGCTATGGGTCTGTAGGCTGAAGATGGGGGTACAGAACTTTGGATGACTGCCCAGGCAGTGAGATATCTCTGTCAGTTCTAGAGTTTTGGAAGTTACTTACAATGTACTTCCTGTTTACTTAGGTAATATATCCTTATGGAGTCTTTGATGGAGTTGAAGAATTTATAATTATAGATTTTCTTAGTTATTATAAAAGATAAAGTAGATATAATTATTGTAACTGTAATTATTGTTTGATACCCAATTTGTTATATGTAATTTTACTATGTTAAAGTTAAAACCTTCCTTTTTATTTAAACAGAAAAGGAGAAATGGTGTGAGACATCCTTCTGTATATGTGTTGCTTTTATTGATTAACAAATAAAGAAGCTGATCCCCGCCAGTGACTTAACAGCACATAGTTAGGCTAGAAGATATATATATATATATATATATATATATATATATATATATATAGAGAGAGAGAGAGAGAGAGAGAGAGAGAGAGAGTAGGGGGTGTCAATGATGCCATGTAGCCACCTGAGTGGACAGGTGAAAGCTGTAAGCTGGAACCTTGCTTGTAGACCACGAGCTTTGTGGTAAAATATAAAATAATGTAAATGGGTTAATTTAAGGTATAAGAGTGAGCTAGAAGTATGCTTAATATATTGACCAAACAGTATTGCAAATAATATAGTTTCTGTGTAATTATTTACAGTCAAAGTAGTTGGGAAACAAACAAGCAGCCTTTTACAACAAGCTGCCTGTGAGAAAACGCATCCAGGCTTTCCACCTGGCACCTGATGTGAAGGGCCCAAGATATATTCCTTTTGCAATCAAATTTGGCCTAAATATCCCTTAGATAACCACTGGAAATGATGCTTAATGAAATAATAGATCCCAATATGATTCAGGACCTTTACAAATACTGTGAGCAATAAGAGAAATGGAAAGAGATGTCACATACCCTCTGTTAAAGAGTTCTCTTTCTCTGTTGTGTCTTTTAAGCTGCAGTTGATTGGCTTGAAATTTGTTGCTAGGTGTGAGCTTGGAACTGGACCAAGAAGGAGAGGGAGAAAGAAAAGAGAAGATAATTTCTAGCATGCAAGCAGCCTATACACACTCCTTTCTAACTGGTACATCTCTCTGTCCCACTCCGCAAAATCCTGTCAATATCTAGTGCACAAAATATCCTATGTATAAGCCTTCTTTGTTCTTAACTTACTGGATTCAGTTTTCCAGGGATTGAGGTGTCTTTTAGGAATGAGCACATTAGGATGTTGCTTTATGCTGTCCTAATTCAATTAAAAGCTCAATCTGTAGTTAACGCACTTCTCTTCCTCTTCTAAACCTAAACATGTTTGTTTAAAGTTTTCCTGTAGAATCAGGCTACCACCTGACTATGTGATGGCAAAAGGAAAAAAAATGAAATAAAGTGACAGATTATTCCAACTATTGCTACAAGTTTGATACTCTTTTGGCTTAGTTTTATCTTGCAAAACCTTTTTCCAAGGTATAAATATTATTCCAAGATTCATAAGATTATTATGTAAGATTTCTGTACTTCAATATTTTAAGCATATTGGGATGATTAAAAATCTGTAAAAACAAGTGTTAGCTTATAATTCATAATACCAGAGTTGTTTTAAAAATTTATACACAGGTAATCTTAAAGGAGACATGTGGCTTGCGGACATTCTCACATGGGGATGGAGGAAGTTAACTTTCTGACAGCCATCTTTCATAGGGTTGTAAAGGATGGATTTTGCCACATGTCTTCACTACTATATTGATTAAAAGTAACCACACTATATAAGCCAACCAAGGAAAAATAGCTTCTTCTACCTATGAAGCACAAACCATATGATTTCTCTACTATTTTTGATCATACTCATAAGACTCACCCTTATCAGTTTCAAGTCTGAGCTCCATCTCTTTCTCCAATCTCTGTTGTTTTCCTTTTTTCCTCCTCAGTAATAGATTACCCAAGTCAATCCTCTTGGGTACTCACTTTTAACCCACTGGAAGCCCTTAGTCTTCGTGCTAATCTCCTAGTCAGTGATTAGACCCCTGTTTCCTCTTCATACCCACACTAAACCAATCATAGTCCTCCATTTGCAGGAAGTAGCTGGGGTGAGTGGTTTGTCGGGGTATATGTGTCTTTCACACTATGTGAAGTCTCTCTCTTAGAACTCTTTAAGATATAAGGGTCCCATAGCACTAATTCCTTCTCTTTCATTAAGGATTTCCCATATATTAACCAGTGTTTATTTTGCTGTTATTCCTGGGTTTGTTTGTTTGTTTGTTTGTTTTGAGACAGGGCTTCTCTGTGTAACATCCTTGTCAGTCTTTACTATAGGGCTATCCTGGATCTTGAATTGTAGACCAGATTGGCCTCAAACTCACAGAAAGAGAGATCTGTCTGCCTCTGTCTTCCAAGTGCTGAGATTAAAGGCATGAGCCAGCACTACCCAGCTATATTACTCAATCTTGCGACCTGACATTCTAAGCCATTTAGATGACTGTCATAAAGAACTTTCATCTAGAGGAACATAGGTGCATCTAGGATCAGTGTAGAACACACTCAAATGAATTCCAGACAACTTTCCTGTGGCCTGTCTCCATAAGACTCCCCTTAAAATGTTTCTTCTTCTCCTGCTGTTTCCCTGACACTAGATTCAAATTAAATTCCTAGAGAGATAGTCTCTAACTATACAGTCAGAAGTCTTAGGGGTGGACTTTTTAGAGTACCATGAGAGAAATAAAAAAACCCACCAAACCCAAATATCTGATGCTAGTTAAGACCTTTTTTTTAGCCATAACAGATGCCCAGGCTCCAAACCCTGAGAACCTCAGGATAACAGCTTCAAATGTGCTCTTGAGAGTCATTGCCCTGAGTCTGTCCAAACTCTCTCAAACCTTTCCCACCATACCCACGGTGCCATTATGAGGACATTATGAGGGACATTAAGACTGCCCACATGTCTTTCTTAATATGAGGACATCAAGTGTATATTTATATCCAGCTAACATTGTAGGTCTTTCTATAAATGACTAAATGGGTTTTGGCATCTATGGCGCAAACACCACCATCTTTGACAGGGAATCTTGGGTAGTCATAGCATTATCAGAATGATCAATTTCCTTCCTTCTGGACCCTGGGGCCAGTTTTTCTGTTCTGACAAAGTTTTGGGGAGCCATCTCAACTTTTTGTTCTTATGTTGTGAGAGTACAGAGAAAGCTATACCAGCCTCATCCAGCCTACCACTTAGCTGTATCTTTGGTATCAATAGGTCTCTTTCCCTTGCTGGTAAACTCCTAACAAAAGTGGGAGCTTCTATTTCTTTTGTTTCTTCATTTACTTGATCCCAGGGTCACAAGATATTTCCCTTTTCCTTCTTCCCTAAACAATGTATTTGGCAAACTTTTTTTTCTATTTTGCAGCCACCCAGGTGAATCCTCTGTTATATGGAACACTCAGAACTCCTCTAAAGCCAAACATCATACCCCATTTGTCCTTAAATTGCAAAAGCATATCAATTCATTCACCCAGACTCCATACCTACTCTCTTTCTGAAGTCACCAAGTACATAAAACTCTAATTTCTGACCTTTAAGAAAAGACCTATGACCTACATCATCATTCATATCCAACATATTTGCATTTGAAAAAAATGGAACTTATTTCCTGATGCACTGTCTCAAACTTATAAATGGAAAAAGGGTCACCTCACCCCATAGAATGAAATTCCTACACTTTCTTCTTTTTGATCCCCTTCTTTTTGATCGGTCCTAGTCCTCAAGAATGCTTTCTTCTATTTTTCTAGATCTCCAGATGCAGAATATCATTGCCTTTAATTGGAACTCACACTGTTTTCTTTTCTCCTCTCCCTAGGAGCTAAGTCCTTCAACTTTCCTAAGCACTTCTTGGCCTCTGAGACATTCTCAGTCCCATCTCTCAGCTTCCCTCTGAAAGTCTCACATCTTTTCTATGCCTTCCTGCACTTCTTTCATGTCTCTTATGTCCCACTTGGAGATTATAAATTTTTTTGCATTCCTTCCTTTCAATTTTTTCCAGAATCTCTAATAGGTGGCTCAGACCATCTTTGTAGGAGGTTCTTCTGTTTGTGTGTTGCTTTCATTGGTTGAATAAAGAGACTGCGTTGGCCTTTTGATAGGGCAGCCCTTAGGTGGGCGGAGAGGACAGAATGGAATGCTGGGAAGAAGGTAGTGTTTCAGACGCCATGTTTCTCCTGCCCAAGACTGATGCTGGTTAGAAGCCTTCTGGTAAGCCACAAACTCATGGTGACATACAGATTATTAAAAATGGGTTAAAGCAAGAGTGAGAGTTGGCCAAGAAGAGGCTAGATATAATGGGCCAGGCAGTAATTTAATTAATACAATTTCCGCTTGGTTATTTCTGGTGTAAGCTAGTAGGATCCCTGTTACAGTTATTGTTCTGACTTCCTTCAATGATGGACAACAATATGCAAGCGCAAGCCAAATACAGTTTTTTTTTAACTTCCCTTTTGGTAATGGTGATTTGTCACAGCAATAGAAACACAAAGATAATATCTGAAACATCAGTTGGACTATATATTAATATGGTTATATATGCAGTGATATTTTGTTCTTACAGAAGCCTATTAGCAGGCAGTTTGATATTTATTGCTGGCTTTCGATGAATATTAGTTGTATTTTTCACTTTAGAGTACTGACTCTCAGTAAAGTGGAAGTTAAGGCAGAATTACAGACACTGATTGTATCCACACACTGCACAGGGTTAAGGAAATTCTGATGGCTCAGGAAGGTATATTACATATGACAGGAGGAACAGTGCCAATTGTGTATTCACTCCTGTGACTGGATGGCATTATCAATGAATTAAGATATATTTCCTTGGGCAACAATGACTTCCAATATGCTTCTGGTGAAGGTTCTGGTCTCAGCCTCCTGAAACATCTGTCAACAATGTTATTGGCCCAAAGCCTAACTAAGCTCTATTGGCTGAGGACCTACAGTGCACACTCTGCACCTTGACCAAAACCCTGCACAGATGTTGCCCAAAGATAATAGCATTAACTGCATGGGGATCACATTTATTTCTATTATTGATACAAATCTTCATACAGTTGACTTCCTGGCTTTTTGCAGAGGTCATTGTTGTGCCCAAGTAGAGACCCCCAGAGAGACCACCGGAATCCAGTAAAGTCCAGAATGCAAAAACAAGGATTATTCTCCGTGCACATAGTACAGCTGGCTGCGAGCTCAAAGCCACCACTCATGATGCAGCACAGGCGGGAGAGCTCCCCTTCCTCTTTTGGGGTTGACGTATATAGGCAAAAACCACAAACCAGGCTGACTTAGGCTCAAGGGGTTAGTTTTGCTGAGTACAGGATATGGACCCCTTCTTCATACCTTCTTCCTCCTTTAAGCGGCTACTTCTGTTTCGGTGCATGCTCCCACTCTCCCCTGGAGCAGCTATTGCTGCTCCTGTCTAGACCACAAAGCTAGGTGGCTAGCTGTCAGGAACAGTGGGTTTTTCTAGCTAACTCTTGAGATGTTGTAAACAGCTCAAAGTCAGTGTCTTAACCAGCTCCTGACCAAGCAAAGCTTTTTAAAATTTTATGTCCTTACAGGCATGTCTACTGGTTTTTCAGCTGCTGAGTGTGACATGACCATCCTTATTTTGTTGAAACACTTGTAATTCCTACTTGTAACCATAGCTAGGTATTGAGAGCTTAGTTCTGCTACGTCAGATTGAGGCTAAAAGATTCAAAGCTTCCCTGACAAAAGGTGGAATTTTGTGAGGTTCCTGGAATGCCAAATTTTCTTCCTTCCTTCCTTCCTTCCTTTTTTCATTTTTTCTTCCTTTCTTTTTTCATTTTTTCTTCTCAGATATGTATAAGTTTAATTAATATCTGTCCTCTCTAAGTGGTTTGCAACTAGGCTCTGTAAGTGAACAACCAAGATGATAAGAATTTCTTCTCTTTATAAAAGTAAGAAGAAAAATTTCTGTGAGAATAGAACTAATATTTTTGGATATAAAAATAAAAGAAAATTTAATGCAGAGTTTCTCTGTTTAATTCTGTGGTTGATAAATCTATTTGTAAGAGTCTGATATTGGTTTATCATAATATATAACACAAAGATATGTGCTCTACCATGTACATAGCAGCATTATTCATAATAGCCAGAACCTGAAAACCAACTAAATGCCCTTCAACTAAAGAATGGATAAAGGAGATGTGGTACATTTACACAATGGAGTACTACACAGCACAAAAAAATAATGACATCTTGAAATTTTTGGGCAAATGGATGAATCTAGAAAACATCATATTGAGTGAAGTAACCCATACCCACAAAGACAAATATATGTAGTTACTCATAAGTGGCTTTTAGACATAAAACAAAGAAAAACAAGCCTCCAATTTACAATCCAAGAGAACCTAGACAACAAAGAGGAACCTAATAGAGGCATACATGGATCTAATCTATCTGAGAAGTAGAAACAGACAAGATCTCCTGAATAAATTGGGAGCATAAGGATCATGGGAGAGGGCAAAAGGGTGGGTGGATAAAAGTAAGGGACTGGAGAAAAATATATAGCTCTATAAAAACAATAAAAAAGGGAAAAAATTCTTAACAACTGAGTTAAAATTACATATTATCCTCATTACCTTGATTTGGACAACTTATTTTTATTTTCACTAAGGAAGATAATAAGATAGGTATTGTGGCACATGACATAATCTTCACGTGTTAAAGGTGAATTTAATAGCTGTTGCTCTAGATCAGTGGTCCTTAACATGTGGGCTGTGACTCTCTAGGGTTAATTGACCCTTTCAGTAGTGTTGCCCAAGATCATTATTTAAAAAACCAGATATTTGCATTATGATTTGTAACAGTAACAAAACTACACTTAGGAAGTAACAAACAAACACAAATTTATTTATAGGGGTCATTTTAACAGGAATCATTGTATTAAAGGGTCACAGCATTAGGAATACTGAGAATCACTGCTCAAGCCTCATCCACGGCTGGAGATGCTGTGCTGTCTGTCCATTAGTATCTGCATTGCTTGGAGATTTCCAGAGAAACAGAACTGGCAGAATGAAAATGTGTTAAGAGGTAACTGGATTGGTGTACAAATCAGAGTGACAGTGACAATGGAGGGGGATGTATCAGGGAGAGAATGAGTAAGCAAGCAAAAGCTAAGCTTCCATAGTTCTCCTCCTTTTATGTGGTAGTCATTGGAAATTGTCGACAGTAGGGTACGTGTTTCCATTTCAAAATCTTGGTACTAATTTCCTAAGATGCTGTACAAGCTTGCTTTCACACCAGCAATGGAGAAGTCTTCTCCTCACTCCACATCTTCTCCACCATAAGCTATCATTGGTGTTTTTTGTCTTAGCCATTTTGACTAGTGCAATATGGTATCTCAGAGTCATTTTGATTTGCATTTCCTGATGTCTAAGTATATTGAGCAATCTCTTAAGTGTCTTTCACCCATTTGCAGTTCTTTTGAGAATTCTATGTTTAGATCTGCACTCCATTTTTTTGATATTATTAGTTGGTAATTTAATGCCTAGTTTCTTGAGTTCTTTATATATTTTGGAGATCAGGTACCTGTCTGATGTGGGGTTAGTGAAGATCTCTTTCCTTGCCATTTTGTTTTAGTGACTGTGTCTTTTGATTTACAGAAGCTTCTCAATTTCAGGAAGTCCCATTTGTTAATTGTTGCTCTCAGCATCTGTGCTACTTGGATTATATTTAGGAAGTGATCTCCTGTGTCCATTATTTGTAATAGCCAGAACCTGGAAACAACCTAGATGTCCCTCAAATGAATAATGGATGAAGAAAATATGGTATATTTACACAATGGAGTGCCATTCAGAAGGAAAAAAAAAACAAAAACAAAATAAAAAACAGTGACATCTTGAAATTTGCATGCAAATGAATGAAAGTAGAAAAAAAAATCCTGAGTTAGGTAACTCACACCCAGATAGACAAACATGCTATGTACTCACTAATAAATGGATATTAGATGTTAAGCAAAAGATAACCAACCTATAGTCCACAATCCCAGAAAAGCTAGGTAACAAGGTGAACCCTAAGAGAAACATACACGGGGCCCCTTAGATGGGGAAACAGACAACACCTCCTGGGAAAATTACAGAGGGGCTGGGAAGGGAGGGTGTAAGGGGAGGTTAAAAGGAGAAGTGGAGGGAATGGGATTTCAAAAAGTGGGAATGACAGTGAGGAAGAGAAAGGAAAGAGATATCTTGATTGAGGGAGTCCTTAAAGGGCTATCGAGAAACTTAGTACTAGGGAAATTCCAGACATCATTTAGGATGACCCCAGGTAAAACACTAAGCCACAGTGGAGAAAACACCTAAAATTGGGCTTTCCCTATAATCAGATGGATGACTACCTTAATTGTCATCATAGAACCTTAAAACACGTACTGGTGAAAGCAGATACAGTCATATGTCCTAGCTACCTGAGACCAACGCAAGAGAGGGAAGAGCGATAATATTAGCAAAGGGGTCAAGACCATGATGGTGATACTCACAGAAACAGATGGCCTGAGGTAGTGAGTGTTTACTGACTGGACTGACAGGAGGCAAACCTTGATAAGACTAAATTAGGCCCACTGAATGTTGGAAAGTTGTGAGGCTTGGACAGTCTCTGGGTCCACTGGTAGTAAGATCAGGATTTGTCCTTAGTGCTTGAACTAGTATCCAAGAGTATGTTCTTTTTGGAGGGATACCTTGTTCAGCCTAGATATAGGGGGGAGGGCCTTGATCTTGCCTTGAATTAAGTGAAGTGTCAGATTTTGTTGACTTCCCATGGGGAGCCTTACCCTTTCTGAGGAGTGGGTGGGGAGGTGGAGTGGGGGAAGGTGGAAGAAGTGGGAGGATATCAGGGAGTGGGAATGGAATAGCTGTGTAAAATGATAAAAGATTTATTAAAACATTCTTAATAAAAATGTAAAAAATATAGAATGCTAATTTGAAATATTTTTAAAATAGAATAGTATTTTGCAAGCCTGATTATTCAATTTTATATGCTTTTCAAATATGTTTCCCCCATATTAGTTACTTTGAATTTTCCCATTTCCATTTGCTTTTATAGGCTGGTGTAGCAGAAACAGAAACACTGTTCAGGCTGCACAGTCTGTGCTTTATCTACTCTCCTGTATATCTTTCAGCTTTATTTTTTCCCCAGAGTGCTTCAATTTGTTTCATGAAAGACTTGTTTCCCTGCTTCTTTCTTGTCTTAAACATCCTAGCTTTATGATGGAAAATGTTCCTACCTATGAGAAAGATAAATGAATGATTTTTGTGAACATTTATTTGTTTTCATATTTTTGTATGAAAAATCTAAATTGGTACTATATTTACATCATTTCCACCACTCTTTCCCACTATAATTCCTTTTATGTTTTACCAAATCACTCTTGAATCCATGGCCTCTTCTTATTATTACCAAAATATATATGTATGCATGTGTATGTGTGTGAGCATGTGTGTGTGTCACATACTACTGAGTTCATTTAGTGTTGCAGTTATGGCCTTATGTTTAAAGTTGACTATTTTGTATCTGATAGCCTATAAAGACGTTCATCTTTGATAATATTGATAATCCCCCATATGCAGTCTTTGATTGCTTATAACTGTTCATCTAGTGTTGAATTTTTGTGAATTTTCCCTATCTTCTTTGGCACATTAACTAGTGTCAACATTAAGCAGATCTTGTTAATACAAGCATACTGTTGAGAATACATGGGTGTAGCATACTTATCATGTTCATAAAACACTTTATCAAACATTATGTTCTTGTCCTCTACTTATTAGTGTCATTCTGATATTTTTTCCAGCGTGTTGTTCAAACATTAGCTAGAAATTACATTTTAGTTGTATCATTGAGAGCTGAGTCATTTATTCTCTGCATTTTGACCAGGGTGGATCTATCTTATAACCTCTATTGTAAAAAGAATGAATAAATAATAGAAAATTAATCTTCTTTGGTGAGTTGTGAGATCTTCACTGTGAATATATTAATAAGTATTTACAATATGTACATTTATGTGAAAGAAGATATCTCTTTATTGCTTTAGAAGGCAGCCTCGACCATGTTTTTTAATGTGCACATATTAAAAAATAAAGGCAACAGCATCTAGTATTGAATGCTATAGTCTCTTAATTTTCAGATTATAAGTCTTACTTTGCTTAATTTGCAGCTTTTTAAAAATAATACATTGGGAACATTGCTTATCTAATATGATATCCAAAGTATTTATATATTTAAACAAACTTAACACCATTATTTAGACTTAAATTTAATGCACCAAAAGTGGGTATACAGGATATTGAGGTGGGAGAGAAATCAAGTACTAAAGCTGAAATGAACTGAAAGCCAGTAACAGAGGTGCTTGCTGTGGTGTCAGTTCAGTTCTAATGTGATTAGATAGCAAGAGCCTTGAAAGGACACAATAGACTGGTCAGAGAAGATTGACTTCTAAAGCAGCTGATTAAAATGTCTTTATGAGAAAGGTCACAGTGGCCCAAAGAGTAATTCCAGCATTCAAAGACACGGCAAGTAGAAGATGCGTTTCAGGGAGACCTGAAAGGGTTATAGAGTCACTTCGAAGCCCGTACAACTTTGTCTCAAAAAATGAACTGAAAGGACACTTTAGTTATATCATAGTGTGACTGAGACCCACATTTCAATATTTACAAAAAAGCTTTACCATATTCTCTGGTGCATATTTATTTTAGTTTTCGAATTTTAATTTATTTATAAATCCATATAATGTAAACACGTTTTTTTAAAGAATGAGAGTATGTGATACTTGTCATCTATGACTGGTCTTTGTTACTTTTTGCTAATTTAAAAATCTTGAAGAAATAATAGGCATTTTCAAGATAAAAAGTCGTTTGTCATTTTGAACCAACATCTAGTAACTTGAGCAGATTAAAATGGTACAAGGGTAGAGGTATATGGATATTATATTCCCCAGTAACTATTGGATTATAATTAAGATATATACCTTCACAGAACAACACTATTCACAAAAGCCAGACTGTGATGTCAACCTAGACATGCATCAATGCAAGATGAAAGGATTTAATACATACATACATACATATATATCCATATATGTATATAATATACTCATATATAATATCCACATATACCTCATATATCATCCATATAATATCCGTATATCAATTTTATTTATCTATATAAAAGGAACAGACCCTGCCATATACAAGAAATCAGATTAAACTAGAGAACATGCATCTACTTGAAATAAGATACATACAGGAAGAAAAAGATACATCATATCAAGATAGTGAAATGTGAGCACTGGAATCTAGAAAGGCAAAGAAGAAAATAGGATATTGAAACATAATTAGTAAATATAAAATTAAAGTTAGATAAAACAAGTAATTTTGATATTCTGTATTCCATAGCAAAGTTGGGCACTTATAGAGTGAACCAATCTTCAGAAATTTCACACAACTATACAAGTGGGTATCAAGCGTTCTAATACATTAAACAGGAGGATAGGGACAGAGAATCTATGCTAAATTTTCTGTCACACATTTGAACATAAATTACTTTAATATGATGTTTAAATAGTTTCAAATATTACTGTTCAATTGATAAAAATGCAAAAACTTCCAATGTGTCCTCTGAAATGCCTTCTCTTGCCTTTGAAGCAATACATGTAATTCCTTATACCTGTATTAGAGTAAATGATAAGAATTTCTACTGTTTTATTAGATACACAAAAAATTGGCTTTAATTTCCATCTTTGCCAATATGAATTTACTCCCTAGAATATCTAGTGTGGTGTTATTAAATCCTTTTTATTGATAGTTTTTTCTTTCTTTTTCCTTTGTTTTATGTTTTTATTTTGCTCTCTTTTTTTGCTTTTATTTTGCTTGTTTGGGTTCTTTGTTTGTTTGTTGGGATGGGTATCTCATTGTTTGGGTTCTTTGTTTGTTTGTTGGGATGGGTATCTCCTTGGCTATTATAGGTCAAGCCTGGCATTAAATTCAGAGATCTGCTTGGTTATTCTTCCCAAGTGCTAAGATTATTGGTATAGGACACTAGGTTTGGCTTTGTTAGTATTATTTCTTCATGTGGGATTCCCCTCTGTATGCTGTGAATAGCATTGGTTAATAAAGAAACTGGCTTGGCCTGATATGGTAGAACAGAGCTAGGCAGAGAAAACTAAACTGAATGCTGGAAGAATGGAGACAGAGTCAGGGGAGAAGCCATAGAACCCCCACCATAGACAGACAGGCTGAAACCTTGCCGGTAACCCACAGCCCCATGGTGATACAGATTACTAGAAATGGGATAAATGAAAATGTAAAAGCTAATCAATAAGAAGATAAAGCTAATATTCCAAGCAGTGATTTAACTAATATAGTTTCTGTGTGATTATTTTGGGGTGTTGCTGCCAGGAACAGACAAGCTACCTCTTACTACAAATTGGTGCACCAACATGGTCGGCTACATCCATGTAAAACTTGAGAGTCTTTGAAGGGAATTCAAAAACAAGTTTAGTCACATTTTTTTTCCCTGAATGGGCTTTGCTTGCTGGCAGCATGCTGTGGCTCCAATAAGAGAGGTCTTTCTGATTCACATTCATGAAACAGCAGCTTCCTGGCCATGAGCTGTGCTGCTAGCACAAACTCTGACTCTTTTAGTTGGCCAAGCATTTATATGGGATTTGTCAGGAGAATGCTACAACTTGCTTCATGGCAACATAGACCCACTGTGTACCTAAAAATTGGGCTGTGAGCATCGCTCGTGCTAAACAGAACTCTAATCTGTCATGTTGGACTGGTTGGAACAAGCAGGCAGGGCTTTGTTTGCCCTAGAAATGCCATACTTAGTTTTTAAAGAAGCAGTTAACATTTTCAGAAGTAGTCATGGTCAGAAAAAGATTATAAATACACAATAAAGACAAATTCAGATGGAAAAGACCTCTAAATGGGTCATAGTGTTAGAAAAATGTATGTAGGCTTGGGACAGAGAAGATAAAGAATATAGATATAAAAAAGTAAATGGTTTAAACAGGTAAAATCTTTAAAGAGACAGAGTACAGACAGTCATTTATTAAAAGGAATAAAAAAATAAGCCGCATAAAGATGAAATATAAACAGAGAGTCTGGATTACGTATACTATTGTGTTTCTTTGAAATTTTTGACTGCCGAGAGACATTTGATTCTGGGGACTGCTAACCTAGGCCAACATATATATTATAGGTATCTTGAATTCAAAATATGGGTCTAAGGATATGTTTCTTTGGAAAAAAGGTTCTTCTTATGTTTCCACAGAGGATAAGAACCTGTGAAATCCTTCCAAAATAATGTGGTTTGATAGATCAAGACCCACTGAAAAGTCACCTGAATACCCCTCAAAAAATGTCTTTGTCCAATAAACAGCAGGAAGCACCTTGGAGAGAACTACACCTATATTCCCAAATATTGTTTATCAACATTTTTTTATATTTAAAGGGGGATATGTTATAGAGGTTTGCATTGGTATAGGTCTTAGTTTATTTATACTAATTTAATATCAATTTTGTTATACTGTTTTATATTTTATACTGATATATATATATATGCTCTTGATTAAGGTATTGTTATGTGAAGCTCATTTTAAAAATGTAATGTACTTTTAAGACATATAGGTTAATAGATAATTATCGATAAGAGTCAAGCTTATAGTCATGTTAGTTAGATTTTCTCGATGGACAGATATGTATTTCATATGGATAGGCATTCTTCAAACCTTTCAAAGTCTATGGAATATGGCATTTAAAATGTTTTAAGAACTTAGGCCTTTTTATGACAGTGAGACACATCTGCTCCTGGCAGCACCAATCTGCTTACAGAGGACGATCATTATTGAAGAGGTTCCCTATGGTGTTGGTTAGCCATTTGGGCAAGAAATTGTTTTTGCCTTGACTACTTAATGGTATGCTGTGTGAACTGAACATTCCGGACACACAGAGAAATGACTACTGTACTTGTCTAAAGGTGAAATGGTCCTTTGTGGTTCCTGCTTCATGAAAGAATCTGCCAGACATTCTGCAGGACATAGAAGAAAGTGACTGATAAACTGCCAACATTGGCAGAACAGACTTTGAAACTTCCTCCTACATGGAAAATGTCTGCTAGATACTATGGGCCTGTAGGCTGAAAATGGATGCCCCAACAGTCCAGAAGAACGTTGGGTGATTGTCCAGGCAGCAAGATGTCTCTGTTATTTCTAGAGTTTTGAAGTTGCTTACAATGTACTTCCTGTTTACTTATGTAATATTATATCCTTCTGGAGTCTCTGATGGAGTTGAAGAATTTATAGTTATAGTTATAGTTTTCCTCAGTTATGATAAAAGATAAAGTATATATAAATATTATAACTGTAATTCTTGCTTGATTCCTGTTTTGTTATATGTAATTTTACTATGTTAAGGTTAAAACCTTCCTTTTTATTTAAACAGAAAAGGGGAGGTGATGTGGGAATCCCCTCTGTATGCTGTGAATACCATTGGGTAATAGAGAAATTGGCTTGACCTGATCGGGTAGAGCACAGCTAGGCAGGGTAAATTAAACTTAATGCTTGGAGAAAGGAGGCTGAATCAGGGGAGAAGCAATGGACCTGCCGCCAGAGACAGACACACTGAAACATAGCTGGTAGGCCACGAGCTTCATGGTAAAATATAAAATAATGGAGATGGGTTAATTCTAGATGTAAGTGCTAGCTATCAATATGCTTAAGTAATTGGCCAAATATTTAATTAATTTAATGTAATTAATTTAAGTAATTGGCCATTGTATTTAATAATACAGATTCTGTGTGTTTAATTTGGGAGTCTGGGCAACCAGGAAATAAACAAGCAGCCTCCTTACTACAATTTCTAGTGGCCTTTAATGGACTGAATCTGAATTCAGTGCTATTAGGGAACTTAGGTAATGCCCTTTTTATGTATTTTATATATACACATGCTTTATCTTTATGTGTGTCAGCATATCAGTAAAGGGCATTGAAACTCATATTTCATTGTGTGCCACTGAGTAGATGCTTGGAATTGAACTCAGGACTTCCTGGAAGAACAGTCAGTGCTCTTAGCTGCTGAGTCATCTCTCCAGACCTATAAAATGCCATTAAGGGGAAATCAGATTAAAAACTTGGGATTATCTTCCTACAGATAGTGATAGTAAGAAGTCTACATGAGACCTGAAATTTGCTGTAGTGTATGGGTGGTAGAAATCTTTCAGAATGAATTTCATTCATAGATAAAGTTAGTTTAGACAGAATGAATAATGGCTCAATTTCTCTAATACTGAGATTGTTGATAACGTTGGGAGATTCATGTAGAGTGGGATCCTCCCAAAGTTGGGCTTCTGAATTTCAGTCTTTGACCTCTTTAATTAATCCTGAACCCATTTACATATGAACTTCAGAACGCACAAGTGAAGGAGTTAGAATATGTATAGGATATTTTTTTGTTTATTTTAATTTTTGTTTTTTGGAGACATGGTCTTACAATGTAGCTTTAAATGTCAAGGAATAAATAGAGACCCACTTGCTTCTGGCTTCAGAATACTGGGATTAAAAGCATGCATCATAACACCTGGCCAAAGAATTTGTTTATAAGGCATAAAAGATTAATATCGTTCATTTTAAAATGTTCTTTAGCATATAGTGCTTATAAACGTAGAACAATTAAATGAGAAGCAAGGAAGAAAGAAGAGGAAATTCTCATTTCACATTTAATGTGCATACTTTCTATATATTATTTCAAATAGAATAAAATATGTAAAAATAGAATTAGTGTGTCTTTACTGGTCATTTATTTGGTAAGTTAAAAAATAGTGTTATAGCTTTCTGACTCTTTCCGGGCATTCAAGATGTCGAAGCGAGGACATGGGTGGGTCCTCCGGAGCGAAATTCCGGATATCCCTGGGTCTTCCGGTAGGAGCTGTGATCAACTGTGCTGACAATACAGGAGCCAAAAATTTGTATATCATCTCCGTGAAGGGAATCAAGGGACGACTGAATAGACTTCCTGCCGCTGGTGTGGGCGACATGGTGATGGCCACAGTTAAGAAAGGCAAACCAGAACTAAGAAAAAAGGTCCATCCAGCCGTTGTAATTCGACAACGAAAGTCATATCGAAGAAAAGATGGGGTGTTTCTCTATTTTGAAGACAACGCAGGGGTCATAGTAAACAATAAAGGCGAGATGAAAGGTTCTGCTATCACGGGTCCAGTTGCAAAGGAGTGTGCGGACTTGTGGCCCAGGATTGCATCGAATGCAGGCAGCATTGCATGACTCTCCAGTGCATTTGTAAAATAGATTCATTAAAAAAGGCTTTCTTGAAAAAAAAATAGTGTTATAAAGTAGTGTCTTGAAAATGAAGTATAGATCATAAAAAGTATTTTATACTTTTGGTACCAACATTCAAGAAACTGTAGCAGTAGGTTCAAGAGTAAAAGACCAACCGAGATGACACACTGAGTTTTATCTCATTCTGGGATACATAAGACTCTCTCTTTTTTTCCCATATTCTTTTATTTTTTTCCATTCAAAAAAATTTACATTTCCTCCCCTTCTCCCAGTCACCTTCCGCTCTCCCACTCCTCCCTACCGCTGCTTCCTTAAAAGAGGGCATGGTGCCCAGCCCGTAGGACGTCCAAGGAACTCCTCCCTCCATCCTGGCTTAGGAAGGTGTGCATCCAAATTGACTAGGTTCCCAAAAAGATAATACATGCAGAGGAGATAGGTCCTAGTGTCATTGTTGATGGCTTCTCAGTCTGCCCCCATTGGCAGCCACATTTAGAGAGTCCAGTTTGATCATATGCTCATTCAGTCCAGGTCCAGCTGGATTTGGTGACCTCCCATTAGATCAGGCACACTGTCTCAGTGGGTGGTCCAGCCCCTCAGGCTCCTAACTTCCTTGCTCATCTTCTCCCGCGTTCTGCTCTTCAAATGGACCTTGGGAGCTCAATCCATTGCTCTGGTGTGAATGTGGGTCTCTGTCTCTATCTCCATCCATCGGACGAAATTTCTATGGATGTGATCAAGATATTCATCAGTGTGACTATGGGAAAATGCTAGTTCTGGGACACTCCTCTGCTGCCCAAGGACCTAGTTGGGGACATCCCTGTGGACACCTGGGATCTCCTCTAGAGCCAAGTATCTTGCCAATCCTAAAATGACTCCAATAATGTATATATCTTATTCCCTTCTCCAATATCCACCTTTCCTCCATCTCCGCCCTCCCACTCCCCCAATCTCTCCCCAGTCCTTCCCTTCTCCCTTCTCCTTCCCCCTCTCCCCTTACCCTACCACCCTACCCCCACCTCTATCCCCAAACCCTTATTCACAACTTTTACCTAGCAATCTTGTTTGCTTCCTATTTCCAAGAGGAGCTATATATGATTTTCTTTGGATACACCTTGCTATTTGGCTTCTCAGGGCTTGTGAGCAATAAGCTTAGTGTCCTTTGTTTTATGTCTAGGGTCCACTAATGAGTCAATACATGCCATAATCTTCTTTTTGCATTTGGATTACCTCACTCAGGATAGCGTTTTCTAGTTCCATCCATTTGCATTGCAAAATTCAAGATGTCATTGTTTTTTACTGGTGCGTAATACTCTAATGTGTATATATTCCACACTTTCTTGATCCATTCTTCCATTGAGGGGCACCTCGGTTGTTTCCAGGTTCTGGCTATTACAAATAATGCTGCTATGAACATAGTTGCACAAATGCTTTGGTAGTATGATTGGGCATCTCTTGGGTATATTCCCAAGAACCGTATTGTTGGATCCTGAGGTAGGTTGATTCCCAATTTCCTGAGGAACTGCTACACTGATTTCCAAAGTGGTTGCACAAGTTTGCATTCCCACCAGCAATGGATGAGTGTTCCCCTTACACCACATCCTCTCCAGCATAGGCTATCATTGGTGTTTTTGATTTTAGCCATTCTGACAGGTGTAAGATGGTATCTCAAAGTTGTTTTGCTTTGCATTTCCCTGATCACTAAGGAAGTTGACCATGACCTTAAGAATCTTTTGGCCATTCGAACTTCTGTTGAGAATTCACGGTTCGCATCATTACCCCATTTTTTAATTGGGTAATTTAGAATTTTAATATCTAGTTTCTTGAGTTCTTTATATATTTTGGAGATCAGACCTTTGTCCGATGTGTAAAAGAAATGGACAGTTTTTTTAGATAAATACCATATACCAAAATTAAATCAAGAGCAGGTGAACAATTAAAATAGACCTATAAAGTGGGAGGAAATAGAAACTGTCATCAAAAACCTTCCAATCAAAAAATGTCCAGGACCAGATGGTTTTAATGCAGAATTTTACCAGAACTTCCAAGAAGAGCTAATACCTATACTCCTTAAGGTGTTTCACATAATAGAAACAGAAGGGTCATTGCCAAACTCTTTTTATGAAGCTACAGTTACCCTGATACCAAAACTGCACAAAGATGCAACCATGAAAGAGAATTTCAGACCAATCTCACTCATGAACATCGATGAAAAAATTCTCAATAAAATACTGGCAAACAGAATACAAGAACACATCAAAAAAAAAAATCATCCATTATGATCAAGTAGGCTTCATCCCAGAGATGCAGGGCTGGTTCAACACACGGAAATCTATCAATGTAATCCATTATATAAATAAATTGAAAGAAAAAAAACTATATGATAATTTCATTAGATGCTGAAAAAGCATTTGACAAAATTCAACACCCCTTTATGATAAAGTCTTGGAGAGATTAGGGATACAAGGTTCATATCTAAATCTAATAAAAGCAATATACAGCAAGTCGACAGCTACCATCAAATTAAATGGAGAGAAACTCAAAGTGATTCCACTAAAATCAGCAATAAGACAGGGATATCCACTCTCCCCATATCTCATTAATATAGTGCTTGAAGTTCTAGCAATAGCTATAAGACAGAATAAGGAGATCTTGGGGATTCGAATTGGAAAGGAAGAAGTCAAACTTTCGTTATTTGCAGATGATATGATAGTGTACATAAGTGACCCCAAAAACTCTACTAAAGAACTTCTACAGCTGATAAATACCTTCAGTGATGTGGCAGGATACAAGATCAA